>JRUX01001547.1:0-77130 GCA_001407235.2 Kudoa iwatai
AAAAAAATTTAATTTCTTGTTATTCTATATACCTTCTATGACAATATTCTATTATATTTAATTTTTTGCTTTAAATAATTGATAAAATGAATATAAAGTGGTTAAAGATAGTATTTATTTAATTTATTCTGTAGTTCCCGCACAAAGCGCTATTAAAAAAACGCAAACATTTATTTATAATGAATGATTGATAGTATGGTGGTGGGGAATTTTCACTATTTTTTGTTCCTATTAAATTAAACTATTTTTTTTTGATTTCTCAATAAATTATTTTGATGAATTATTATCTATAAATATAATTTATAGTATTGTTAATATGATATTTCCTACACTATTATTGCATACTTGTTTTATATTTTATTCTTAAGTTATAATAAATGGATTTACATTTAAAATTTCATTTTTATTGCATATGTAACACGTACACTTTTCCACTTATTAACAGATTTATATATACATACAATAAAAGGAAATAAAAGTGATTTATTAGTTGAAAATCAATATCATATTTTAATTTAACTATATCATATATTTTTGTTTATAATATCATATGAATCATTCATAATGGATGTTATTTTTCAGAAAGGATATCTGAAATAGAGTGCAATGTTAACAAACAGTATGATTCCAACACAAATCGCTACTGTCAAACTATAGTAAGCCATAATTGAAAAATAAATGGAACCTCCTGTTATTTTAAGTTAAATAAAAATATATATATATTTATAATGAATAGTATTAATTTATATTATTATTATGATTTTAAATTTTTCCTATAAAATATTCGTCTAGTATTTAATAGGGGGCTAATATTGACAGTTTTATCAAAAAGTGCAGATTTTTAATTAAAACTAGTCTTGTATGCCATATAAAATCAATAAAATAGTATTAGTTTTCAAACTTATATCTATAAAGAATATAAAATGAAAATTTAAGGAATTTTAAAGATAGTTTAGTGCTTGAGTTTGTAACATTTCGGTATCTTTGCGCATGCGTGTACTGAAGTAAAACTGTTTATTTTAGAAGTTTTGTGTGATTTACAAGTATATTTTGATGTTAAGAATTATTCTTAGACTTTTAAATTAACAAAAAGTTAATTACAAATAGTTAAATTTATATCATATTTTTAGATAAGGTAAAAAAATATAGATCCATTGCTGCGCATGATTATTACTTCTAATAATAATAATAGCCGTATTAAGTTACTTTTCATGTTTATTTCTTCTTCTTGCATAATATTAGTTTTTAAATAATTTGAAATAAATGATAATTCTTTATAATCTATAAAAAGAAAGATTAAACTTGGTTATACTTAGATTGAGGCTTTACCACTAATGTTTTTTATCAAGCTTAAAAGGTTTAACTTTGCTTCCTTCAATTTTTTTATAAAATATTAAAGGTAAACAATTATATCATAATAATATAATATTAAATAATGGTCTATACTTTTTTAACAGCTTGATAGAGATTCTTCACATATATACGTATAAAGAAACTAAAAAAAATAATAAAATTAGATATGTATACATGCAAAATGTTATATATTTTAAAATAACTTTTCTTTATAGTCTTTATTTGATGTGTTAATTTTTGGTATGATGGAAGCATCATAATAATTTAAATCAATCCAACTTTGATCAATAGTACGATACCCAATAATGTACTATATTTGTTAGAAATATAAGGAAAAAATATTTGAAAGAATCACTTTATAGTATGTAAAAAATTCAGGTCGTAGTACATATTTGAATCCTAAATAGAAATAGAATTAGAGATAGAGATAGAATTGGGGGGCTGCTTGTTATATTGACCCATTTGTTTAATTATTCCTTGAATAATATTATGACATTTTAATTCTTTGTAATATCCTTTAACTGTAATATTTATATTTTGTTTGATAAAATTAAAATTATTAAAATTAGTTGCACATTTATCTAACTCTAATTCTTGTAGATTCACTAGTTGTTTGTATTTTTCAGGCCAACAAGGATTAATTATTGTAGTTGAATCATTGATATCACTTTTCTACTGAAATTAGTAAAAAATAATAATTTTTATCATTCATCTATAATACTACCATTAAAATATGATGAATAATACTATTTTCTATAGCCTTGTAACCGAAACAATATGCTATATTAAATTGAAAACTAGTTAATTCATTATCATCATCATCATAAGTGTTTTTGCTTGTATCTAAGTTCTCAACACTATTATTTCTAGGTGGATTACTGTAGTAGTATAATCTTGATTCATCAATTAAAAGTAACACGGAATTATTTTTTAGCTAATAAGTAATAAAACATTAGATAAATATTTTTATAATAATTTTGATTTATTCAATAAAATTATATAATCAATTAATAGAGTAATTCTATTTTATGATAAAATAAAAGTTTAATTTTTTTATTAAAATATTAGATTATTATAAAAAATTAAAAAATTATATTATTTATAAATATTAAATTACTTGATGATCTATTATAGGAGAAATTAAATTTGATAAGTATGTTTTTTCTTGTTCATAACTAATAATTGAGTAATTCATTGTTTTATTTTTTAAATTATCGATATATTTGTCTTTTTTACTAAAATATTATATTATAAAATCATTTATTTAATAATAAATTTACAAAAAATTATAAAAATCATATGAAAATATATGAATATAATTGAAATGAGCTGTTAAAGGGGTATTTTCATATGTAGTAAAATAGTCCAATATATTTTGTGGGGAACCAGTCACATTATTCTCTATTTTATACATACAATTATTTTTATAATAAATATTATAAATTAGTAAAATGGTAACCTTTTTTCCATCCCATGCTGATTTTTTTGTCGTAGAAATTAATATGTGAGCTACTATTTTCACAATACCTGTGAACATCGTATTTATCCACAAATACAATAATTTTCTATATTTTTATGCAATAATTAAATATTATATCAACAAAAAAAAGTATATCATTACATTAGTTGATATTTCTATCAAAAAATAAAGAAATAAGAAAAGTATACTAAAATATGTGTCTCTGGCTATTCTTTCCATTATTATAGAGAGTTTAAATTATCTACTATAAGAAGATAATATATTAAATCATCGAAGTCCAAACATAAATCATTCAAATAATGCTTTTAGTTTATTTTTAATATAATAAAACCATTCTTTTCTATATTTCTTTATTTTTTTTTCTATTTAACATATCAATATAAAAATAAGATTTTAAATATATTAAAATACCTTAACAATATATATATTTTAATTCATTTTATTACTTTTTGACCTACTAAGCCATAGAATTATAAGCATACATTTGTGTGTATTAACACTATATATCATACTTAAAGTATAAATTTCTATTTTAATCATATAATAAAAAAAATCCATTATAAACTCTAATCATAATACAAAATTTAAAAAAAAAATTTATCTTTACATTTTTAATAATATATTTAATGATTATTTTAATTAAAAACTAAATTATTATGTTAATTCTAAATGTTTTCTTTCTCTATGAATATACATCTATAAAGTAATATTGAATATTCTATTAAATAAAAAAAACACTTTATCCTTCTATCTTGATACCCTAAAATCCCATTATTTACAAATTTTACTTTTATCGGATTGTTTACTCTTAATCTGTGTATATGGGTGGACCTAATAAATATTGGTTCATATTTATCATTTTAATTTTATAAGCCACTTTTTAATCATTTTTTTTCAAATGAGATGCATGCTTGATTTAGAATAGTCATTTTAAGTATCATTTTTACTTTTGAAAATTATGATTTTATTGCATCTATTTAGAACGACTAATAATCTATTATTTTAACAGTTTTAACTATATTTTAATACCATTTAACCTTAACGTTACATATACCAACTTGTACCTACGCATTTTAATATTTAATCACGTGACTAAGCTTAACTCAAATCTCACAACCCTATTATATATTTAAATTATACCTATATCTAAATTTGTTTAATTTTTATTAAAATCTTTAAAAAAACTATTATTTTAAGCTTAAATTAAAAAAATATATTAATGATACATCGTATTTAATTAAACAATCACTAAATTTAAATAAGTTGAATTGAAACATATTTTTGAAAAAAAAATAGTCCATATTATATTTAAATACTTGTAAATTATCATTCCATGTCAAATTTAAGATTATAGTATTGGTTTAATAATTAAAAATTTATATATCGTTATACATTATTTATTATTCCTAGTTATATTAATAAAAATAAAATTATGAAATTAATTCTAGCAAACATTTTAATAATTATCAACCATATGCTAGGGTTTCTATCAATAGATAAAATATATTTAAAATATAAAAAGAGAAATTTTTTTTAAAAAGTTAATCAAAAATCTACTAATAGTATTATTCATTTTTATATTAACCTTTTCATTTTAAAAACTTAATAATTAGCTATTCTTTTAAAATTTATTTTTTTTTAATATTTAATGTTAAAATGTATCTTTTTTAAGTAATATAAATATAAACTTTTTATAAAATCTAATTTTTCTTTGTTTACGAGGGTGGTCGACAAAATCCGAATCACTTTTTAGCTTTATACGTGAGTTTTAATCATTTTGCTATTTAAAAAAAAAATATATTCTATATGTTATATTTTAGTATTTAAATTAAAAAAATTTATTTAAAAATTTTATTACACTATTTTTTATAATAATATTTTTCAGATATTATTAATATTTAATTTATGTTATAATTTTCCATACAAATATAATTTTAATTATAAATTTAAATATTTCATAACATATTTTAGTTTTATGAATTTTTATAAAGTTTTAGTTGCATTTTAAATTATTATATTTAAAGTGTTATCATTATTTTCAAAGTAGGTATTATTAATTCATTGTTTTTTTTATGATTATTTAAATATTTTATTAATATACGATGCAAAATAATAATTATTAATATTTTTATCTCATTATATCTATAAGATCATTAATATTTATCATGCTATAATTTCAAACAATATGAGTTAGCTTCTTTTATTTCATCATAGAATCAGATTAAAAGTATTGTATAGAATATTTGTTAATAATAGTTGATTTACTATTCTATACTTTCAAATTATATAAATTACTATTACTTTATACTGATTTATTTTCTGTTAAATAAGAATAAAATTGTTATTAAATTAATCAAATGATATTTAAATTATTTTCAAAGTAATATAAATAATATAGTCTAATATGTTTTTTTATAATAGTTTAAAAGAGACTTTATTGATTTTGAAACTAAAATACCTTATTTTTAGTAATAATCGATCTAAATTAATTAAAAATATATAAAAATTTATGTGTGCATTTAACTATTAGTACTATTTCTAGCATATAGATAATTTTTTCTTTAGTTGCATAGTAAAAAATAACTACTGTACTATTTGAAGCCACATACGTCTATTTTTAAGAAATATTAATTTATTATTAAATATTATAGCCTATTAATAATCTTTACATACAAACTAGTTAATAAAATAGACAAAAATTGATTATTAACACTCAGATTTATAAATTTTCTGCTTAAAAAGTGTTTTAATAAAGAAAATATATTCAATTAAAAGGATATTAGATCTAAAATGTCTACATAAAGTTTTAATTTGATATAATAATGATTGTGATGAAATTAGTGATACAATGTGAATAAATTTATCATTACTTATTTTGTAACTTGCAGCATCATTGTGTTTAAAAAAAATTTATATACTTGCTTTAAAAAGGTAATAGATAAAATGGAATGTATTTAAAGTGATAGAGCAGTATTACCTGGTATACATACGCTTTAAAACAAGAGTGGAGCTAAATAACTACTTTGTTGAAGATGAATATTACAAAAACTTTTTTTTAAAGAATAACTACCAGTATTTATACTTTAAATTCATTCTTTATAAAACTTGCTACCTACTATAAACTATGATTAATGAAACTAGGACCATTTATTGCTCATTAAGAGCACTTACATTTAATCCACACCATATTATCTCTAAATTTTAAATTAATTATTTTTATATTAATATTATAGTATATCTAATACCATATAAATGTATAAAAAGTTCAAATGAGTATTGATTTTAATAAAATAACTTTTTAAATAGCCCCTTTTAGAAATAAAAGTGTTTTTTTGCTTAAAATAAAGTTTTTTTAATATTTTTAAAATATTAAGGGATATATTAAAGATAAAATTGAAATTTTTTTTTAAAAAGGATATATATTACTTAATAAATCATATATGACAATTTTCAATCCGTAACTGCTCTGAATCTAACTTAAACGCCTGAAAGTAAAAATGAATAACCAAAAAGTTAGAGCCATGACTCATTTAATGTAAAAGTATGTTTTTATTTATTTTAAATTAATATAATAACTAAAAATTTGTTATCTGTAATATTTATTGTCATTTATTCTTATAAAACCAAGAAATATCTTGTAAGTAGTTTTAAATGTTATTCGATTAATCTCTTGTTGCTGCAAATCATCTAAATAAAAGTATATTTATTAGTACAGAAATACTAAAATAATTTAAATTTTCTTTTAAAGTTTTTATGTAATGTATTCTATGTATATATGAGTACTAGAGATAAGGTGGATATACTCTTCCTTGCAGTAAACATACTGTAGACGTATGTAGTGAAAACAAGTGTAAGTAGTTTCATTAGATCTAGACAAAAATTTTATATAATACAAAATATTTTATATATGCTTTTATAGTTTTAAAAATGTATTATTATTATATTTAGAGTGAATAAAATCGAGGCTGATTCTATTCGTCTGATATTACCTTTAAAAACTCATATTTCTAAAAAAGTTATTTAACAAATATTCATTTTTTTTTTATAATAAAATGCAAAAAATAATTTTAAATAGATTATTTTTAATTTAGTGAAGAATATGAGTCTTTATATTAGTGATATTCTTTTATGAATGCTTCTAAATGATATAATTAGCCATACATTAGGTTATAGACCACCACAATCTTATGATGAATAAAATAAAATGTTTTAGGTATTATAAATAAATTATTTCTCATTTAAAAACAATAAATTAAGTAGTGAAACTTTTTATTTATAAAAATTAATCCTAAATAAGCATTATGCTATAATTATTTTCGATGAAGTTTATTCTAATATCGTATTTATTACAGTGTAAGTCGTCTGTCTTTAGTATATTTCCTTTATAAGTAAATTTTTTATACATTTAAATTGACGTAAAACTATTATTTTCATCAATTTAATCATAATCATATTATAAGGCTTCTATTACATTAAAGATATTAGCTATTTCCTTTTTCATAGGCACTCGCTAAAGTATAAAGGCGTGTAATCTTCTAAAAAATTTTCATTTCTAGTTATTTTAAAATTCTCTTGATTACTTGAATATAATAAACATTGATTAATGGCAGAAAAGATTTTGTATATATTAATTTGACTAAGTTTATATCAAGATTAAAGCTATTTAACATAACTGGAGAAAATCATGGCTAAAAATAAAATATATAATGAATTTAATTATAAGATATATTAAAATATGTTTAATATTATAAGTAAGTTGACGTCTACATAACATACGATGCAGATATAACGATAATGTATGCACATAAAAGTTAAAATTTTCTTTTGTATTAAAAAACTTAACTTGAATTTATGTTTTTAAGATTTTATATGAATTTTTTATGCTCGATAGATCAATCAAAAACCTATCATAGAGTGAAACAAGTATTACTATAAGAAATTCAATAATCACTAACGTTAAAGAATGCACTTTAATATATAAATGGAACAAATAAATTTAATTTTCAAGTCTTTAATGACACATGCTCAACATTATATTAATTGGCGCAATAAGATGTTGGTTTTTTTTGAAGTTCCAACGTTAGTCATTGACAAATGGTTTCGTCATTGTTGTGTATTTGAGAAAAAGTAGGCTTTTCTATTATATTTACATATTTACTAAGTCAATCAACGTAATTAATTCTGATATGATGCTTTTTTACAATTTATCAAGTAAACCATCTTAAATACTTGAATAACTTAATGCTTAATTTACACTAATCATATAAACTGATAGTAGACTAAATATCCATTGTTGATGGATATAAATAGAATATTATATTATATATTTTTATACTTTATCTCTTAAGTGTTTATTTTAACGTTATAGCGCCTTTTGTCATTCAAAATTAAGGGATTATAAATAAATTAACAATGTACATGTTTTGCTTCCTCTATACCAACTTGAAGGTCCAGGGATGGATACACAGTTTTATTAATTTGACATTAAATAATTCTAACTACAATATAACTTTGTATTAGATCGTATTATTTAAAAATGAAGTGTATTTTACTGATAAACTTATTATTAAAAGGTAACAAACAAATTACTTATTTCACTTTGTTGAATGTTATATGAAATCCACCTTTACTATATACTTTGTTTTGATAACTTTTTTATTATATAGAGTCATATGAACTAATATATAATTACAATTCTCAATAGTTTAAACCACTTTTTATGTTTTAACGATAATAATGAAATGATGTTGTTTTGACACTGCTATCAATTATATTTGCTATCGTTGAAAGATCAAAAAATATATTAAAAAGTAAATGGTTATTTATTTTCTTAAAAAATTGAATAGTTTTGTAAAATTACTTTAAAAGCTAAAGCAATCACGCAAAAGAAAAGTTGAAAGGTGGTTGCTATTTTAACCGACAAGTGACGACAACTGATACCAAACTGCAGTTGAGGGTAAAAGTGGGATTATTTGTCTTTTTTATAATCAAAAAAGTTTAAAATAAAGTTTATTGTATTTAAATAAAAGAAAAATTATTTTTATATTTAATAGGTTTGTTTTTAAGTTGTCAGTGAGGCATGGTATTAAATAAATTCATTTAAAAGATAATGCTGGCAATTTGTTTTATAATAAAACAATTAAGTCTCTCTTTGCTTATGTGTAAATTAAAATATAAAATAAAATGTTTTTACTCATTTTTATAGTAAATAACATGAACTGTATTGTATTGTAAATGAGAACATTTTTGTATGAACCCGTGACTCCACAGCCAACCGCGCATTTACAATAATTTGGCGCTTTATTGATGGCTGATCTATTTGCTAACTTGGTCGATTGTGATAGTGAATTAGCTGATTTAATAAAGGGTGAATTTATACGCCAAAGAGATGGAATAGAGCTGATTGCATCAGAAAATTATACGAGCAAGGCAGTGCTTGATTGTTTAGGATCATGTCTTACCAATAAATATTCAGAAGGTAGAGTTGGTGAGCGATATTATGGGGGAAATGCAGTAATAGATGAAATTGAAACATTATGCAAAAAAAGGGCATTACATGCTTTTGGGTATGACTTAACATAAAACTAATATTTATATATGAATATATAGACTTGATGAAACTGAATGGGGAGTTAATGTGCAACCTTATTCAGGCTCACCAGCAAATTTAGCAGTCTTTACTGGGCTGTTAAAGCCACATGATCGTATTATGGGACTATATCTTCCCGATGGTGGTCATTTAACGCATGGCTTTCAAACACCTAAAAGAAAAGTTTCAGCAACATCAATATTTTGGGAATCTATACCATATAGACTTGATAAAAATACTGATCTTATTAATTATGATGAATTGGAGAGTTTGGCAATGGCTGTCAGACCTTCACTTATTATTGCTGGTTTTAGTTGCTATTCAAGATACCTAGATTTTGCTAGATTTAGGAAAATTGCCGATAGTGTTGGAGCAATTCTTCTTGCTGATATAGCTCATGTAGCTGGACTAATAGCATCAGGTGTCTATCCTTCCCCATTTCCCTATGCACATGTTGTAACCACAACTACTCACAAGACTTTACGTGGTCCTCGTTCTGGATTGATATTTTACTCACTTAAACCAGGCCCTAACAAAGAAAATTTTCCATCATTGATTGATTCTGCTGTGTTCCCTGGTCTTCAAGGTGGTCCACATAATAACGTGATAGCTGCTGTTGCTACTTGTTTTAAGCAGGTTGCGACTCCTGAATTTAAGGCTTATTCTGCCAAAGTATATTATTTCATACCAATTCATATCCTAATTATTTAATAAATATCGTTGATTTTAGGTGGTTGAAAATAGTCGTTTTATGGCTAAATATTTAATGGATAAGGGGTGTGTTGTTATTACCAATGGAACTGATAATCACATTATTTTGCTTAATGTTATGAAATCATTTGGTATTAATGGTGGATATGCTGAAGAATTTTTAGATTTTGTTAATATATCTGTCAACAAAAATGCTTGTTCTGCTGACAAAAGTGTTTTAAGGCCTAGTTGCATTCGTATTGGAACATCAGCTATCACAAGCCGAAATGTTGATGAAACTTGTTTAGTAAGAATATGCGATATAATTATTGAAACGCTTAGTCTTGGTAATTTTATTTTGAGTGAGTTAGAAAAAGAGTATTCCAAGCTTCCTTCATTGAAAGAAATTTTTGCTAATGAAAAGTATTGTGGCTTTAAGGCTAAACTTGATGGTATAAAACAAAAGGTTAGAGATTTAATTGAACATTATCCAATCCCTGCTGGTTTAGTTGACTGTTAAATTCTTCTCGTTCTTCTATCTATTCAGGCCTTATGATTCGTTTATTACGGTAGACAAGAATATGAAAATTCAAATATATCATATGTTATAAATTTTGTCATTATTACAATATTCTACTATATATTTAAATATTCTATTATTATTTTATTTATAAAATAATTATGAGAAACAGAAAATTATAAATCAAAGCTAATTTCTTGTAACCTTAACGTAAACAGTTGTTTTAATTGTTAGCTAGTGACCTTCGCTATCAAAGACTTTTGCATCTAAACCCTTTGAAGTCATTTTTTAGTGAACTTGAGAATATATATGTTGCTAAAAAAGTACAACATATATAAATTTCAATTATGATTGATAGATAGATATAGATTCAAAGGGCTGCATACTTTGTTTTCCTATTAATTTAGCTGCTCAAGTTCTACAATGTTAAAATACTCGATGCGACTTAAATATATAAATTTAGTATCAAAAACAATATATTCAATATGATAAAAAAAAGAAATAAAATTAATACATATTTTTCAAGCGAAAAATGGACTTTAGTTAGATGTATAAACCTAGGGTATTAGGAAGAGTACGATCTAAAATTAAGCTTAGTTTGGATTGTTTACTTTCTTAGTTCTTTATGTTTTTTTCAAAAATTCAGGGAATATATTACAAAAACTTGTTAAAAATAACAAAAGTCTTTGGTACGTAAACCTGCTTTTGCAAAGTAGCCAAATTTTGCTTTGTTCATTTAGTTGGCTATCATATCTCTCTTAAAAATATTTAATTGAAAGTCGTTATAGAAAAAATATTAATAGTTAGTATGCTATAGAATTATTGATTAAGTAGATGTATTTAATTGTCAATTTTCAATGATATTTGAATAATAAAACTAAAAATTTGTAACATAAAATTTTTTTTTTACAACTGCCATTCTGGATTATTTTAGATAATTTATTTCTTTTATGAAGAAGAATTAGATGTATTTCTTGATTTTTTTGAGGTAATATGGCTTTTTGACCGCATTCTGTTATCTTCTTTTGATAATGAGGTGTCATATTTTGATACTATTGATCTATTTTATAATTTAACTTTTTTTTAATATATTTAAATATAATAGAATACGATGAATTGTGATTTTCTTTTTTTTGGTATGAATCTAATATTTTAGGAGCTCCTCTAGAGCAATCTTTTGGTGTAAGAAGTAGCTTATTGCCAAATTTATCCTTTTCTCCAGATTTCGGAGGTTTAAACTCTGATACATGATCCACTCTTATGATTCTTCCTCCTAACTAAAATATTTTAAACAGAATAAAAAAATAAAAATATTTTAGTATATAAAAGTGTAATTTATTATTTACTTTTATTCCATTAAAATTATCAACAGCTAAAATGGTACTACGTTGATCTTCATATGCAAGAAAGCAATATCCTTTAGATTTACCAGTTTTATGATCTCTAACCAAATGAATGGTAACAATTTCACCATACCTTTTTAAAATTATAATTTAAGCAATTGTTTTATAACTATACTGGGAAAAAACACAAATGATATCTCCTTCAGTTAAATCAAAGGGTAAACCACCTAAAATTATAATCAAATTAAACATATTAATAAAGAATTTTACCAATATATATGTAAGCTGAATGACTATAATCAGCATGCCATGATATTTTGTGGTCAAAAATACCAGCTTTTAGTTCATTTTCATTTAGTTTTGATATGTTACGTGTATTACTTAAAAAAATATACAATACAAAATAAAAAAAATTTACGTTAAATAATTCATTTTTTTGAAGGTTATAAAAATTTAAGGAATGCTAAACAGCTACTTAAACTGGTATCAACTGTAAGCGCACGCATTAATAGTGAGACGTGTTATGCGCCGATTGTTGCGCCCTGTTAATTTGATTGCTGTGCCAAGTAAATAGATAATAGTGCTACAGTATAATAACAAATCCATTTTAAGAACTAAAGAGGTGTTTGACTATAAATGGATTGAATTTTATAAATAATTTAAAGATTTTATCGTACAAACCTAGCAGAACATTATCTAAAGGTATCACTATATTTTTGTTTAATTAGATTTTTTATAAAAACATATTAAGTGGATAAACCGATTATCGTTTTAAAAATGGATAGTAATTTTTCTATGGATATATCACTAGAAAATGATGTAGCTATATTGCGATTTGGTTCTACTCAATCAAAAGTATATAAAATGTTTTAGTTTTAAATATAAAATATAACAATGTAGTTGAATATATTATCAATGGAGAATTTGAGAAAAATGGTGGAATCAATCGAAAAGTTTGTAGCAGAACAACCAAAAATAAAAGGCATAGTAATAATGTCTAAAAATTTTGAAAGTTTCTCTGCTGGTGCTGACATAAAGTAAATGTATATAGAATAATTGTAGTTTTATTATGTGAATAGTTTACTGGAAAAAATTGAAACAATTGATCAGGTTTTTGTACTTAAATTTGGAATAAATTATTAAGATGATATTAATTAGGGTCAAACATTATCATCAGAAGCCCAGAATATATTAACTAGATTGAAGGTTATATACATTAAGTAAAATTTTGAGTGATAAATTTATATAGAATATTGGAATTCCTGTTATAGCTGCTATTAGTGGACATTGTATTGGTGGAGGGCTAGAGTTGGCCATGTCTTGTTCAAAAATAATTGCTCTTAATCATAAATTAACAAAATTAGGATTTCCAGAAGTTTTGCTAGGATTGCTTCCTGGTGCTGGTGGATGTGTCCATTTATTTAATAAAGTTTTTATAATAGCATATGTTTTTTATATTACTTTGTAATAATATGATAAAAATTACAATAGATAGACTGCAAAAATGCCTTAGAAATGGTTATATATGGTCGTATGATTAATGCTAAAAAGGCTCATAGTATTGGCCTTTTGGATACGGTAGTAGAACCTGTAGGTGTTGGTTTAAAGCCTAGTAAAGATTGTTCATTAGAGCTATTAAAAAATGTTGCCATTCAAAAAATCGATGAAATAATAAAGGAAAACACTATTAGCCAAGTTAAATATATAAATTTCAACAAATTAGGATACTATTGCGGTGTGTGGGTTGCTAAAAAATTTGTTGATTATAAAATAAACATGTTATATCCTGCTCCCCATAAAATTATTGATGTAAACTTTTGTTATTAATTTATCATATGTGTATAGTAATTTAAACATTATTAAGGTCTTTAAGGAGTTTCTTAAGAATCCATTTGATATTTCAAAACAACTTGCTATTGAGTCACAAGTTTGCTTTTTCTAATTAAATTCATAATTTTTTTATTCCTTTAGGGTTTTGGTGAGTTAGCTGTTACACCATCAAGTAAGAACCTCATAAGTATATATATGAAAAAAGTAATCTATAAATCTAATAAATAGTTTAAATTTAATGCATTATTGTAGAACAAAATAAAAAACCGAGATTATGGAGTACCAAAGAATAATGTTAGGTATATTTTCCATATTTAATATATGTATGTATTAACGTTGAGATAGTTCTATTGGTATTATTGGCTCAGGATTAATGGGTAGTGGAATAACTGAGGTAGTTTATTTGTAAGCCTATAAAATAATACCATAATGAGTTATTAATTAATAGGTCAGCTGTAGAAAAACTGATTATAATGTTGTTTGTGTTGATATATCAGAAGAAATGTTAATTTCTGCTTATAAAAAATTAGAAAAATGGTAAGTTTTAATTTTGATTTAGAATCTATTATTTATTTATTTATGAAAGCCTTTCACAACAAGTTCAATTAGAAAATATGACACTTTATGAAAAAGACGTATTAATGACTCGTACAAAATTTACCAATAATTTTCAAGATTTGAAAGAATGTGATTTTATTATTGAAACTACCACAGAAGATATTGAATCAAAGAAAAAGGTTATATATCAACTAGAAAATATAGTTTCATCACATTCTGTTATTGGTGTAAATACTTCTGCCATATCATTAAATGAGGTAATAAATTTAATAATGTGTTTATTTTTATATATATATCAATTCTATTTTTTAACGATTTTTTAAGTATTTTAATAAAAGTTGTTTGGATTTTTTATTATGATTATTATTAATAGAGTATTATTCATCATTGGAAACTATTTTAAACAAAATTTATATGAAAAAAATATATTTAAAGTTTACATAATGAAGAATATATCATAGTTTTATATAAATAGTTGTTTAATTAAAATATAAATTCAATTTTAAAACGAATTAATTTTCTGTATGTTTTATAAAAATATTAAATTTTAAGTATTTAAATAATAATAACACAAATTTAATAGATTAAATAATAGAATTTGTTATGAATTTTAGTTAAGAATCTTGGTCAGTCAATAGCCTGTCTCTATTTTTTATAAAAAGCCAATAAATAAGTTATGGCTTGTGCTATTTTTTAAATAAATTAGTATTACTATAAGATCCAATTTATGATTTTTGATCAGAAAAATTTAAATATAAAATTCATACAATCTATTAAATAATAAAAAAATTATTTTCATCGAGAAATTTGTTTAAAATACTATTTAGATAGTAAGTGAAGCTAAAAGACCACAAGATGTAACATTATATAAAAAATATTATATATTTATATTGAGTAGATTGTTGGCATGCATTATTTTTCGCCTGTTCAAAAAATGGAACTATTGGAAATTGTTCGACATCCTCAACTATCAAATGATGCTCTCAGTAATTTCTAATTAATATGTTTATCATTTTTGATTATTTTAAAGCACTAGCAATAGATATTGGTAGAAAGCAAGGAAAACTATGTGTTATAGTTAATGTAGACTTAAAATAAATATAGTTGACTAGTTTTTTATATTTAATAAAGGATTGTCCAGGATTTTTTACTTCTAGAGTGTTATTTGCTATCATGTGTGAAATATTATTACTTTTTAAGGTATTAAATTAATTTGATCATATTTAACAATGATTTCTCATCTAGGAAGGTGTAATGCCTCATATTATTGATGATCAAACCAAAAAATTTGGCTTCTTTATTGGTAATGTGTCTCTCATGGATAATATTGGCTTAGATATTTGTTATCATGTCGCTGAATATCTAAAAAAGCACTTTATTTCAAGGTAATCATTTTAAATAGTATACATGCTTAGTTTTATTCTAGATTTAGTCATGTCGACATTAGTCTATTGAAACATTTAGTTGAGAATGGAAACTTGGGTAAAAAATCAAAAAAAGGAATATATACGTACAGCTCTATGAGGTTAATTTATGATTAATATATTCAACTATATTTAAATTTAGTTATGCTGCAAAATACCTTCACGAAGCATCACAAATGGTTTTACCTAACTTATCATTTTATCCAATAGTAAGTAAAGAATTCAGTAATTTATTCTCACATAATGCTTCTCTACAATCACCAATTAATGATGAGGATATTAAAATGCGGCTTGTATGCAAATTTGTGAATGAATGCATATTATGTCTTGAAGAAAATGTTATTGAATCACCTGTAGATGGGGATATTGCTGCTGTTTTTGGTATTGGTTTTCCTCCTCATCTTGGTGGACCTTTCAAATTTGTTGATGAATATGGTGCAAAAAAAATTGTTGATACTATAAACAATTTAAAAATAAAGTTTAATCGACCTGATTTTGTTCCCTGTAAGTTGCTTCAAGAGCATGCGGACTTGAATAAAGAATTTTTTCCAAAAAAATAATACGAAATTCATTAATTTATTACTTTAATATGAAGTTTATCTGAGTTCTATCTACAATAATTAGTTATTTTATATGATTTATTTTAAAATTTAAACTGTGTTTAAACTTTAACCGTGACTAACATGATTTATAAAATAAAAAATTACTTAAATATAATTAAATTATTTTTTATAATAATTTAAGCATTATTTTGCTTTTATCTAACATTTGCTAAAAAATATCAAATAATTAGCTTATAAATTGTATTTGAGGTCAATTTATACAGTGAAATATTATGATATTACTTTTTTTTGTGATGTAATTGTTATATTTAATATAAAAAGCATATTTTTCACTATTAAATTAAAAAAACATTGATAAATATAAATTGTTTCAAAATTTCAGCTCAAAAATTCTTAAACATAATTTTTTTAAATAATGTAGTGTTTTTTTTGGTTTATAAAATGACTATAATGCAAAAAAAATTTAAGATTCTCACTTCACAATTGACGTGGGATTAATAAGTTGCTTACAACATACTAATCTTATAATTAAACAATACTATCATCATCAGTCTTGTAAATGCTGTAAATGTGTTTACTTATTGTTTTAAACATAAAAATGTATCATTTGAGTAGTAATTTGAACTAATTTACTAATATTTTTTACATATTTATTTATTATTCTACACTTATATATGAAGATGGTGTATGCAAAGTTAATAAAAAGTTTGATTTTAACTTTATTAGCTATTTTCTTGCCTTATGGCGAGTATTATACTTAAATATACAACTTTGTTTAAGAAATAAAAATAAGGTCTCTATCATTTTTAAAGTAGCTATAGTTGATGAAAAAATTTAAAACTTCATTTAACTTATTAAATAGACATTTTACTCATAAACATGAATATGAATCTATATTATTTGAGAGTATTTTCAAATTATTATGAGATATAACACAATTATATAATAATGATGGTAGTATTATAAAAAGGTTTATAGTATTGATACATATACTACTGTAATTATAACATTTAATCATCATATTTACAATTGTGTCATATAATCTTTTCTTTTGTAAATTCCAACCTATAAAAAATGTTACTAAAAAATTAATATATTAGATTACTTTATATAGAATAAGTGAGATAATTCCTATAATAAGTAAAGCACCCAATGCAGCTACAATAAAAACCCAATAAGGAATACTACTAATAAGTGATTGTTTTATATCTTTTTTTAAACTGATAGGAGTCTACAATATAGAATAGTGAATAGATTTATGAATCAATAGAGTAACTTGAAATGTTGGATTAGAATGCATGACAATAGATTTAGTTGAACTAAAGGCATTACCACCATTTAAACTTAATGTTAATTCAGGTTGTTGCATTAATCCATATAACTTGTATATAAATATTTATATATATATAATGATTTCAAATTAATTTTACCTTTTCTAATCTTAATAAGCCATTTATAACAATATTAAGTTCTTTTCCAGCAAGAACTTTTTCATATTCACATATAATAATAAAACAACTTCCTTTTGAACAATTCTAAATATTATTATTGTTTTTCTAAAAAATATTTAAAAACTTTTGTAGGTTTGGCTTTTTTGCTTAATTCAACTAATTGAGTATAGTTAAACTTTCTCTATTATAATATTTAATACACTAATAATACACAATCTATAATTACATCTGATTTTATATTTGAAATAGTATTACAGGGTACTTTTTTTCTATTAAATGATTCCTTCAATATAATTTTTTTAAATAATGAGAAAAATACAACAGATATACGTTTAATCCTAAGAGATAAATGATTTGAGTACCATTTATTGCTACAGGTATATGAATTTCTAAAAAACCTGATGGTGAATTATGTGGTCCTCCATTAGATACCTATTTTTATAATATATTTTTATCTTTTTTTTTTAATTTATTTACCACAGCATGTAAATTAAAGGGTGGTAAAATATGAATTGTTTTATCTTTTTTTGGACCAGCTTGAGTTTTTGTTGATATTAATAAGGATTCTTTATTATCATTAACTTGAAATGATGACGGATTACAATAACTAACAATATTATTTAATATAAAATATTGATTTTATGTATTTTCATTCTACCTTGTGATACTTATTTGTGATTCAACTTTGAATGGAATACTTAGAGAAGCTGAGTTATTATCCATAGTTACTTCTTGAATATGACTAATTTAATATATATAATAATATTTAAATTATTAATTTTATAGTACTTTTCAATACTAAGAATAAATGTATAGCTTGATAATTTGTTTTTAATATCTAATTTTGATTGTACGTGGATTACAAAACTAAACTAAAACTAAAAGTAAAAACCAAATTTTTAGTGAAAAATATAATTTACTGAATCTAATGGATATAATTTATCGGTGATTTTTAATAAAAAAGTGTTAGTTTTTGCATTTCCTTCAATATGCTCTTCAGTAGCTCCATTATTAATCTAAAAATTATCTAAAAATTAAACACCTTTTATTATGAAGTATATACATTTTTAATTATAAATTCAGTAGGCAAAATAAGCTTTCCAATAATATTAGTAGCTTTTTTATTTTTACAATCAATTTTAACTATAAGTTTAAACGCCACTCCATCAGTAATAGCTTCACTACATTCGTTTTAATAAAAAAATCACAAAAAACTATACAAAGATAACCTTTCATTAAATTCAGAAGTGAATGTTAAGGCTAGATCTGGTTTACAAACATTATTGGGACAAGTATCAGTAATAGAAACCTATAATCATTAAAAAATTTATTTCTATAATTATGTTTTTTAATTTTACAGTTTTCACAATTTCTTCAAGTGTTTTATCATTTACAAAAATATCTTTTACACTTTCATCAACTGTAAGTGTAGAATGAAATTTTAGGCTATTATCAACTCGCATATATTTTCCCTATATCATTGTGTTAAATATATATTTATATTAATTATATAATTTACCAACAAATAGTTATAATTTGAACAATCATTGTTATTATCAAAATCGTTTCTTTTATTAACAGTAATTTTCTTAGAAATTTGATTGGAATCAACTGTTTCAAATTTTCCAGTATCTTCATATAGTGATTCTAAATCTGAATAAGTATTTTCTAGACTTTTTTCTTGTATTTTAACCTGAAATTCAAGAGCTATATTATTTTTTATTTAAAGATCCATATATATTTTAACTAGTTACTCGATTGTGCAACACCATTTCCAGTAAATCGAGTACACACTGTAATAGTTATACTAAGATGGAAATTAGTATTCATAACAGGTAATGATAAAAGTCAATATTTACCATGATTTTTGTTCTCCATTAACAGTACACTTAGGCTGGTTAGACAAGTCTATGTTATCATTTGATAGAGTGACACTGTAAAATATAGTTGCTTGTGGAAATGGAATCATGTAAATTACTCTCCCAAGACCGCCAATTAATAGTTCTTAAATTAATATTTATAAATTAATAAAAAATAATTCTTCAAAATTACCATATTTTCCATCACCATCAGTATCAAATACATCTAAACTGTAGCCAAATAAATTTACAGGATCCCCACTGAATTCTGTTTGATCAATGGTCTATATAATCATTATAAAAGGTCATATCATCATAAAAAACTCACAGAATATTGATTTTTATGAAATCCAGTTCTTGTTTGATAAAAAATATACAAAAAACCTTTATTTTCAAATGGTGCACCAACAATTACATCTACAAAGAGGGAAAATTTAAAATGAATATACATGTTAAAAATAACCTTCAAATCCATTAGAATCAATATCCTTGATATTATAAACATAAAATCCAAATCTTGACATTTTTTTTCCAGAAAAAATAATAGAAAAAGTATATTCCATTTGGTTACTTTCAGCCTATATAAGTAAATAAGTTACATGAATATTATTAAGTAGAATAGAATTTTCGTACATTAAATGCTGGTTTTACTAAACATAAACTTCCGGATTCATGACCATTAATACTATCAAATGGCATACCAACAACCATATAATCATATCTATAGAAAATGATACTAAATCTAGTAGAATCCATTCATAATACGTTGATTCTGTAGTAGGAGCTATTGCAAAATGTAATCCAAATCCAGTAAATTCCTTTTGCTATTATAATTTATTTTATTTAAAATTAAATGTTCATATATATATTATTTACTTCGTAACAAATACTTTCATAGCTATTAATTAGTTTTCCAACCTGATCATTTGGAATATTTGTTAGTGTTGTTTCATCTAGTCCAGCCATAAGATATACTAATAGACATCCTTTAAAATGTTTGCTTTCGTGTGCAGAAACGATTAATTCTATAACAATAATGAATTTTTATTTTAATAAATATTAACTAAGAACCTACCATTTCCATCACTGTTGTGTACATTTCCAAGTTTAAAAAAGTGTCCTTTGTGGATTTAGAGTAACATATTTACATATATTTCTTAATTTTTATAATACCTATCATTTTACGTGGGTTATATGGTGCTAAAGGCTTATCAGTAAATCCAAGGCATGGGGCTCCAGTTGGAATATTGCATCGATATATTATTCCTTTAATTTGATTATTTAAATCATTTAGAAATTTTGATTTACCTTTAGTGTTATCATAAATTGGATTTCCAAAATAAACTTGATTGGTGGTTATAACTTCAGCATGTTTTCCAGTATAGTAATAATCTATAGTTTACGCTGTCATAAATGGTCCATTTTATTTATTTGCAAATACCTCTTCTTTTATTTCTTTTAGCTTTAAAAAATTGAAAATGAAATGGCATGATAAAGAAATAAATGTTACCGTTAGGGGGCCTTTTAATTCTAGTCTCGTACTTTGTTAAAGCTCCAGATGGTTCCTTATGATATGTATTTTTTGATTTCATATCCAAATAATTCCAAATCTTTATTTAAAAATATCTCAAATTTTCTAATAAATACAAATTACATATTGAAAATCAGCATTTGGACTTCTTGATATGTAACTTCCAAAAAAATACAATGATTTATTATTAACTATATATATATATATATATAGTATAGACAAGAATTAAGAATGATTTATACCTGTAGTAGTGGTTTGAATATTGTTTATATCATTAATATTAAATTCATATACTTCTCCATTATCTTTTAAAGGATCTGATATGATAATTCTAAATTTCAAATTGAAATACGTTAAAAAAGTTTGATTTACTGTGATCCAGTTTGGAAAGCTACAGAAAATCCAAAATAATTTGTTGAACCATCTTTTTTAAAAATTTTAGCATCCTTTACATTAAAATTTTGTTTTGTTAATGTAAAATACATTGAAATATAAAAAATAATAAATTTTATCATTTTATATAGAATTTCATATAATTGTAATAATAATCGCCGGGTGGTAAAGCCAATTATAGCTATAGTTAATCAACAATCAATGGATATTATGCGATAATTTCCAAATAACCTTGTGTATAATAAAATATTTTCATTATTTTTCATTTAAATAACTTAAAAACAAATTGAGTCAACATTTATTGTATATATTTATTAAATATATTATCTAAATCAATTGTATAACAGCAAACTATCTTTTATATAAAGAATTATCAAGAACAAATTATTTGAATGTTTTATTATGAGTTTATGACTTGGTTTGCTTATCAAAACTAAAGAAATAAAAGTTAGCAATCACTTGTTAAATTTATTCAATTTATTATTTCAATAACATTTTTTTTAATTAGAAATAGCTGATTATTACATTGATTATCTATAATTTCTATTCACTATAGTCTATAAATTAATTTAATCTTCTATTCGGAGTTATTGATATTTATACTTTTCAATATTATATAAAAACATTTATATATAAATTTATTTTTATATGGTAACAATTTAAGTTTAATATAAAAAATCGTATACCTTACATTAATTTAGTCTTTTGCAATTTAAAAAAAAATCAAATAGAATATAGTTTTAAACATTTAATTTTACATAGCTATCTATACATATAAAAATATATTTTATTATTTCTATAAGTAGGGTAGAATTTTTTTATATATTTTATATAAAAAAACTTTCTTTTTAATTTTTACTACCATTTAATATAATATAGTTTTCCATTATTGATTTTTTTCTTTAAATTCTATATTAGGTAATATAATATAAAAAATAAAACTTATTTTTAAATAATGTTTAAAGAGTTATTTATTTTTTGATCATTTCTATGATCACTATTAAAATAAATGGACACGAACCATTTTACAACACTAATCGGTATCATTCGGCAGGATCATTATTTTTTATTTGATCGAAACCTTACATTAAAAATTGGTTTTTTTAATATAATATGAAAAAAATACTTTATATATTTATAAAGTAACAATTATAAAAAATATAAATAAGTAAAAAATAAATTTAAAGATAATATAATGAACTGATTATTGAATACAATTTATTAAGTTTCGAAGATGAATCAAACTTCGTTAAACATTTTTAATACATAAAGTAATATAACCACTAAATTTGTAGCATATTAGTGTTTGAATAAATTTTTTTTAGTATATTCAATTTTAAAATATTTAAATAGTAGATAGTTTTAAAGGATAAAATAAAGTATATTTGTATTTATTGCCTATTAGATAAGCTTATTAATATAATGTCAATATATACTTAAATTATGAAACTATTTTATAGTTGAAAATTAAAATTTTTAATATAAATGAATTCTATTTGATGTTTTTATATATAATTATAGTAAAAATAAGATTTTGTAAATATTTTACTATATTTATATTCAATTAAAAAAAATCGTACTAAAAGTTAACATACTATGAAGATAAAATACAAGAATAGGAACAATAATAAAACGTTATTTATTACTTAAAGTAGCAAATATTGTTTTTTTAATTAAAAAATGAAATATGATTGAAGAAAGAGTTATCATGATAATTTACTATATCATAATTTCTTAATAAAACTTTAATATTTAATAGATCATCTTCACTTTTGATATTTTAAAAAAATGTTGTACTTAATTAAAATAGAATTTAATTAAAAACTAACTTAAATATGCATTTAACACGAAAAATGAATTTTTTATTAGTAAAATTAACCATTTTTATAATTTATAATAGATAAATTTGTGTAATTTTTTATTAAAATAATAAAAAATGAAGTATTTTAAGAGGAAATACAATAAATTTAAGCTAAAAATATTGAAATTATGGAAATAAATATTTTTAAACATTTATTATTATCTATAAATATAAAAAATATTATTTTATAGAAAATTAAAGCTAAATTAAATATTAAATTTTATAATAATATATGTGTTTATGATAAATAAAATAATTATTGATAGCACAATTAGTCAAGAAGCCCTCTAAGTTCATTAGAATATACTTTTCTTTTAAAGATCCCCACCTAGATAAATTATGAAAAGTAAGATTAAAAAAAAGGAATTACTTTATAAAGAATGCCACAAATAATAAGTGCAAGTAAAATAGCTCCTATAACTGCAACAATATATATCCAAAAAGGTATATTCTTTAGAGATAATTTAGAAGCTTCTTTTCGTATTAAAACAGGAATCTAATATTCAATTATATAATGTAAAATGATATTTTAATTATATATTACAGTTGAGCTTGAATTAGAGTTCATTATTATAGTATCCATTGAATTGAATGTATTTTTAGCATAAATAGTTAATATTTCTTCTTTAGTAGTTGTAATTTGATCAACCTTTTTGTATATTATAAAATATAATATGTTGATTTAAATGATTTTACTGCTTCAGAACTTAAAACACCAACAACAAAGACAGTAAGATCTTTTTCATAAAGTATTGTATTGTAAGTGCATTTAATTTTTAAGCATGCCCCCCTGGGACATTCCTAATAGGATAAAAGTGAGTTTATTTAGATAAAAAAAAACAAAATAATATACATCTGTTTTTTCTTCTGATAAGCTTTGTTGAATTAAATCTGAATATTCATATTTTTCCTAAAGGAATATTATATTCAGTAAAATTTACTTATTTCAATTACTTCTGATTTAATTTTATTCAAATTAAGACACAAAGGAGGATTTTTATCATTTGATTCCTATAGAATATCAATTTATAATAAAAAATTATAGTTGATAACAATTTAATTACTTTAAGGTCATATAAATGTAAAATTTGTTTTCCATTAATAGCAACTGGAACACTTATTTCAATAAAACCTGATGGAGAATCATGTAAACCTGAATTTGATACCTATTTAGTTATTTAAAATGATTAATTATTAAATGTTGTATTGTACAATAATTTGTAATGAAAAAGGAGGATATTTTAGTTCATTTATTTGTTCCTTTGTTAATTTATTTGTAAGAGTATCAAATGAGAGAGAATTGGTTACAAATGAAGATGGATTACTTAATCTATAAAAATTTAATGTATGATATTAGTCATAGATTTTTAATGATTATTTTTACCCGGTAAATGTTATTTGTGATTCTAATTTAAATGGTAAGGTTAATAATTTTACATTGTCTTCATTATTGTTATCCTCTAGATCACTAATAGTGTATTAAATAAGAATAATTTCATAAAAAGTCATTATAATACCTATACACTTTTATTTTGAAATCATAACTACTTTTTTTTTTCTTTATACTAAATCTCGATTGTAATATTGCAGTAAATTCAATCTTTTTATTGAAAAAGTGATTATTTGTTATATATTAATTTAAAAAGAAGCAACTACTTTTGTGTTTGGATAAAGAAAAGAGGAAATTTCAACCCTATACACTCTTACATTTTCCTCCAATATAATTGAATATGTAACTCCTTGATTAATCTAAATATTATAATAATCATATTTATTTTTTAAAATTGATATTAAGCTATATTTATAATAGTTACACTTTTCACGTCAAATTCTAATGGTACAGTTAGATTTGCCTTGATATTTGTTGTCTTTTTGTGTTTATTAGTTATAATTACAAAAAATGAAAAAGCAGCTCCATCTTCTATTACTTTACTAAAAAATAATATATATATTTAATTTTTAACTAATTAAAGAGCCATTATAAAGTAACTTACTCATCATTAATGTTGGAAGAAAGTTGTAATTGAAGATCAGGTTTACATATTTCTACAGAGCAATCTTGATTAACTGGAATCTATATTATTAAAATAAATGTTTAATAAATAGTTAATAAATATAACTTTTAATATGGCATCTTCATTGATATTATCATTGACAAAAATAGTATCTAATCGTTTGTTAAATTTTATGCTAGCTGTAAATATTAAATTTTCATTTGCACGCAAATGTTTCCCCTAAATATAATATAGTTAAATATTATTTACTATATATTTAAGCTTACAAGAATAAATTTATATTTAGTACAACTTTGTTTAGTTGAACCTTTATTAACAGTTATTTCTGATTCTACAGTATTGGATTCTACTCCCTCAAATGTCCCAGTTTGTTCATATATATTATTGTTACTTATTTTCATATTAGATAAACTTTTTTCAGATATTATTAAATCAAATTTAAGACCTAAATTATTCATCTATTAATATAGAAATATGAATTTTATGTATATATACTTGACTCTGCAATACCTCTTCCACTAAAATAATAACAATGTTCTATTTCTATACTAAAGGGTTATAAGTTTTCTAACATTTAACTTTATTTATATTTAAAATACCAAGGTAGTGTTTCACCTTTTATATTACAAGTAGGTTGATTTTTAAACTGAATAGTATTGGATGAGGAAGTTAATGTATGTGTAGGAAGTGCTTGTGGAAGTGGTATCATATAAATTACTCTACCAAATCCACCAATAAGTACTTCTAATTATAAAAAAATAAATTAATAAAACTATTTTGACTAAATAAGAAAAAAAATAACCAAACGTTCCATCATTGTTTGTATCAAAGACATCCATACGATATCCAAACATTTCCACAGGGCTCCCAGCAAGATCTATCTGATTAATGGTCTACAATTTATTAACATATAGTTTATTTATCATATTAAATTATTGTTACACTGTAATGATTTTTTTTAAATCCATCTTTAGTTTGATAGAAAATATAAAGAAATCCTTTATCTTCAAAAGGTGCTCCCACAATGATATCTATTTTTTACAGTGATTAGTCAAAGAATCAAAAAAAAAATAACAAAAATGTATTTAAAATTAACAAATTTAGCTAATTAAATGAATAAATATTGTCATTTTTACATACGTCTAAAAAAGTATACAACAGCTACTACAGGAATTAACCATTTTTTTAACATATATTAAATTAAAATTTTTTTAACAATATTCTATTATATAAGATGATTATTAAGATAATTTTATGCAATAAATACCTTCATAACCATTTGAATCAATATCTTTGACATTATGGACATAATAACCAAATCTTGACATTTTTTTTCCAGATAAGATTACTTTAAAATCAAACTCCATTTTGTTTTTCTTAGACTTTATATAAATATTTTTATTTTAATAAAAAAAAATAATTTATACATTAAATGTTGGTGTAACAACACAAATACTACCAGATTCACTGCCATGAACATAGTCAAAAGGCATACCAACCACTATAAAGTCATAACTAAATATTCAATATAGATGTTTTCATATATGTGTATATAGATGAGCATATGAAAAATTATAAAATAGATTCATGTTACTTAAAATGGGGATTGGGTACAACAGCGAAATGATAACCAAATCCAGTAAATTCTCTTGACTATAAAATAGTGGTAATTGAGTATAAATATACTCAGAATTTTACTTCAAAACAAATGGGTTTAAAATTTCTTATATGTGGCCCAATATCATTATTTTTGTAAGCAGATAAATCAACATTATCAAGCTCTTTAGTTGAATGAATAAAAATACATCCTTTGAAAATTTCTCCATAAGGAACGGAAACTATGACCTCTAGATAGATATAGGTTATGATATAATTATCTTGATGTAACTTAAATGAAAATCGTTTACCTAGACCATCAGTATTATATACATTTCCAAGTTTAAAATATCTTCCTATATATATATATATTACTTCCCTAAATGTGTATATAGGAATAAAAAATATACCAATAGCTTGTACATAAGCTTTATCAGTTACTTCGACATCAATCATCGTTATACAAGGATCATTTCCTGGAACATTACATCTCATTAAGGAACCTTAAAAATTTTGTTAAATGAAATATTTTTTTTTAAAACCATAAAATCCTCCGGCTGCGGCATCACTGTAATAAACCAAATTTCTATTGATAACTTCTGCATGGGTTCCCAAAACTGAAAAACCTAAACAATTGTTGCATTATAACAGTTAAAAAAATAGTAAAATCTATTAACCTCCATATTTGTTATAAATTTTTGCTCTATATGGTGTTAGATAAGAGTTTGGCTCTTTTAAAAATGTCAAACTATTTGTATAATCCAAATAGTTCCATATCTTTTAACAAAAAGAATTACTTAATAAATTATTGAAACCTATTTACATATTGAAAAGAAGCATCAGAAGATCTTGATATATAGCTTCCCATAAATTTAGCTTGATTTGCTTAAGATATTCAATTTATTTGCTATACTCAAAAAATTTAAATATTACTTGTGGTAATTTTAAATGGGTTTTGGATATCTGATAGTCTATATTCGTATAGTTGACCATTTCTATCATCAGGATCAGAAATAATTATTCTTTAAATATATGTAAGTAAATTTTATTTGTTAAATATATTTTTTACGTTGATCCTGTTTGAAATGCTACTGAAAATCCAAAATATTTTGTTGAGCCACTTCTTTTTATTATTTTAGCTTTATTTAAATTAAAATTCAGTTGGACAATTTTTAAATAAAATATAGATATTATAAATATCAAGGTTGTAAAAATCATATATTTTCTTCTTTAAATGTATAAATATATTATTATAAATAAAAATTTGTATATAAATAAACTGCTTGTAACGACAGTAGTATTAATGTTTACTTTGATTTATTAATGATCCAATCGTAATTGATTTATTATTTAATGAATGTTCGTTAAAAAATGTTTCATTTTAACATAATTAAGAAGCCATATTTAAGTTTAATTCATTTTAATATACTTTTAATAATTTTATAAATCAGGTTTATATAATTTTTTTAATATAAATAATAACAACTATTAAGTTAAATTTATATAAAATAGTAAGATGATGATTTTATTAAAAAATTTAGTAGTTTATTTTACACTATATTGAACATA
This sequence comes from Kudoa iwatai, assembly GCA_001407235.2. NCBI lineage: Eukaryota > Metazoa > Cnidaria > Myxozoa > Multivalvulida > Kudoidae > Kudoa > Kudoa iwatai. Next base: position 28,626 of record JRUX01001547.1, read on the forward strand.
TTACTTTTAAAATTAATCTATAAACCGCTTAGAAATTTTTTATGATATTTATGTTACATTTTGAGCTTTCATGTGTCTATATCTAAGTGATCAATTTTATTATTACCTTAAAAAATAGCAAAGTTATGTGAGATATGTTTAATCCTTGATAATAATTACTTGACAAAGCTTTTATAAAAACTTTGTGTTAATAAAAAATCATAATTACTCATAAGAAATAAATGATAATACTTTATCATTTCACTAAAACTCTCAAAATGACTATTTAATGAGTTAAACTTGAAAACTGTTTAAAAATATGGCATTCTATATCTTATTTACATCCTAGAATTTTTTATAAGATAGTATAGAGGAGTATGTAATTTTTTAATAAACTTTTAAAATAGAATTGATCAATAATGAATAAATAAAAGATATATTTAATCAATCATTTTTTAAAATTAAAAAAAGTATCATTAAAAATGCATTAAATTTGAATATTTACTATAATTTTATTATTAAATCTTACAATATAGAATCTTTGCAATAAACTCATTCCTATTATATCCAAAAATTTAATTAAAGATACATATGTTAGTTAGGCTTATTTCTAAATAATTTTTATTTGATTATGTAAAATTGATAGGATAAATGTATCAATTAACTATTATCATACTAGACTAGTTAGTAAAATAAAGACTTACAAAAAGTTTTATAGTCTATCTATAGCAAACAGAATATTAAAAATATCCTTCTTTTATAAATAATATTGAATTATATATATATCTTAAAATAATCAGTCATTTTATTAGAAAATAGTTAACATATGAATTTAATATTGAAATTATAAACTATAATAGTCCAAATATATATATATATATATAAATGGCTACTAACAAGTGTATTAATCAACTAGAGCTGTTTCAGCTTCATTAAATTGTTTTTTCTTAAATATTCCAGTCTAAAATTAAATTCAAAGTATAAATATTTAAAAAATTTAGTCACTGCATATAGAATTCCTGATATTATAGCCAGAATAAGGAGTGCAGCAATAACAGCTACAATATAAACCCAATATGGTAAATCTTGGAGTGTTAATTTACTTGATTCTTTTTTTAATGTAATAAAAATCTAAAAAGTTAATTTTATTTTAAAAAATAATTTTATAATATAGTATTTTACATAAGCTGATGAATTAGTCATCATTTTTACAGTTTCAAAGCTGTCAAATTGATTGTTAAACGATATAGTCAAGTTTTGATCAGGAATAGTTTCAATTCTTTCTAACTAAATAAAAGTTTTTTTACCATTAATTATATCTTAAAAGAATTAATAGAGCTACATTTTTAGAAATAACTACACCTACAATAAAGATTGTAAGTTCTTGTTCTGCAGGTACAGTATTGTATTTACATGACATTTTTATACAAGCTCCTTTAGGACATTCCTTCATAAAAAAATGATGTAATTTTAAACATTTGTTTTTTTAAATACTTCTGTTGGTTGTATTGATATACTCTTTTCTACTAAATTTGGATATTCATATCGTTCCTTTAAGTAAGTAAGTTAACTTATAAGAAATTATTATTGGATAAATACTTCTGATCTTATTTTGTTAAAATTATAGCATAATGGTATTTGAGATTCTAATGTTGATTCCTATTATTTAAAATTAGTAATAGTTGAGTAATAATTGTATATCATAACTTTTATATTAAATATGTGTAACAATTGGACACCATTAAGTGCTGCAGGTACATTGATCTCTATTTTACCTGGTGGAGAGTTGTGTGGGCCAATATTTGAAATCTAAAAAATGTATAGATAGATTTTAAAATGAAAAAAGGTCATTTTACTATTATACGAAAAGTAAAAGGAAGATACATAAGTTCAGCTAATCGAGTTTCAGATAAATTATCTGGTAATTTATTAAAATCTATATTATTTGAAATAAATGAGGAAGGATTGCTTATTCTACATATTTATTTTATAAGAATTTGATTATTAACAACTATAATAAACCCTGTAAGATAGATTTGAGATTCAACTTTAAATAATAATGTTAAGGTTTTTTGGTTATCTTTTGGATTATAATCATTCAAATTACTAAAAAAACTTAACAATTTAAAATGAATAATAGTAATAAACTTAAAAATATTCATTTTAAAAGTATAAATTTGTTCTTTTTTTTTATATTTATATAATGGTTGAATAGTGATTGTAAAATCCAACTAAAAAGATAGCTTTAAGATAAAAATAATACCATTATAGACTTGATTATAATTTAATAATACTTTCGAATTAGGATTCATGAATGATTGTACATTTAGAAAGTATGTTTTTTCATTGTTTTCTTCAGTAAAATTATGAGAGATACCATTATCAACCTTATTGTATAAATTTAAAAAAAATCATGTAAATGGTTTAAAAAATACATAATTTACACTAAATATAGATGGAATAGTTAGATTTGAGCGTACAAACAGAGCTCTTTTATAATTGTTTATAACTTTAACCAACAATTTAAATGTAGTACCATCATTAATTTTTCCCCTTAAAATTATTATTAACTTGATAAAATTTAATCAATTTTACTATAAAAATAAAATCATATAAAACTGTTAAAAAAAATATCATTTTATAAATATATATATATATTAAAAATTAAAATTTTTATAAATGGTAATAGAATACATATCATCAATGTTGGATGTAAGTTCTAGTGTAAGATCAGGTATACATATATCTATAGAACAATCTTGTGTCACTGGTATCTAATATATAAAAATTATAATTAATAAGCACAAATATAAATTACCTTAAGAGGTTTTTTTGCTACATCAAGATTATCATTAACAAAAACTGTATCTAATCGTTGATTAAACTTCATACTTGCTACAAATACTAAATCTGTATTTGTTTGTAAAAATTCTCCCTTAAAAATTTCATAAATAAAAAATATAATTGAAATCAAAAACAAAAAAATACAAGAAGAAATTGATAATTAAAACATTTTTCTTGTGTTTTATCTTTGAATACAGTAATTTGGCTTTTAAATATATTTGAATTAACACTATTAAACATTCCAGTTATTTCTTGTATCCTTTCTATATTAAATTCAACATCTTTCATACTAATTTCACTAACAATTGTATCAAATATAAGACCTAATTTTAATTTTTATATAGAAAATTGATTGTTTCTTTCAAAAAAAATTATACTTTGTTCAGTGACATCTTTTCCTGTAAAATAATAGCATAATTTTAATTCTACACTATAAGTAAATAAATATAAAAATTTAATAACATATTCTTAATAAAACTAATTTTCTTTAATTTATTTTAATGTTACCATTTTTTAGGCTTGCCATCAATTTCACATGTAGGTTGTTGTGTAAATTGTATAGTCTTAGTTTGTGATGTTAGAGAGTAATGCAGTGTAGCATGAGGTATTGGTATTAAATAGATAACTTTTCCTAAACCTCCAATTAATACTTCTAAATTTTCTTTGTATTAAATATAATTAACTAAATCATATTCAACCTGGTCTACCATCTCCATCACTATCAAAAACATCTAAACTATATCCAAACATATCAACGGGTTCTCCTGGTATATCATTTTGATTAATCAACTAAAAATATATAAATTATTAAAATTCACTTAATATATTTACAGCATAATTATTTGAATCGAAACCTGTTTGACTTTGATAAAAAATATAAAGGACACCATTATCTTCAAATGGTGCTCCAACAATAACATCTATATGAAATGGTGTTAAATAATATCTCAATATATATTATTAAAATAATTTTATTAACAATAGAAAAAACTGATTTACAATATAAAATAAAATTTTATAAAATAATACCCTCATATCCATTTGAATCAATGTCTTTAATATTATAAACATAATAGCCAAATCTTGACCATTGCTTTTTTCCAGAAAATAAAATATCCATTTTAAACTCCATATCAATTTCTAATTCCTTAAATGTATTATTTTTAAATTAATAACAAAAATATATTTGCTACATCAGTTCCAGGTGTAACAACACATATACTTCCAGACTCATGACCATTTACTGAGTCAAATGGCATACCAACAACCAAATAATCAAATCTAATGTTTAAAAACAATTATTTATTATATTAAAAATAGTTACTTATTATTAGAATTTGGTAGAACAGCAAAATGAAATCCAAATCCAGTAAATTTCTTATCCTAATTATCACATACAAACATCATTTATTCATTAAAATATATATATATATATATAGAATTTTATTACATTATAGCAGATAGGATTGAAACCTTTTATCATAATTCCATCATCATTTCTAGGATAATTTTTTGGATCAATACGGTCCAACTGATCGATTTCCATTACATAAAGACATCCTTTAAATTCATTACGATCTGGTAGACCAACAATAATTTCTTTTATAACAGTATTAAATTTATTTTATATTTAAAAAAAAGAATTATTTTTTTAAAAAAATTATGCAACCTTTACCAGTAGTATAATATACATCACCAATTTGAAAATATCTACCTATTTTTTTGTTAAAAACATTTTAATATATTATTTTATATACCAATAGATTGTCTATAATTTTCTGTAGTTCTAGCCCAATCAGCTAGTGCTATACATAGACCATCATTTATAATATCACATCTCATTAAATTTCCTATAAAGAATGTAAATATTCTATAAGAAATAGTATACCATGACAATAGTCAGCTATAGGATCACCATAGTAAATTAGATTTTTATTAATAACTAAAGCATAGACCCCAAGAAGATTATATTCTAACATAGAATAATATCAAATAGAGTTAGTATATTTTTTTTTAAATTGTAATATACTTCCAAATCCAATTCCTAGATTATATATTGATATAGTCATTTTTTTTGAAAATATAAAATGTTACGTTCTAGGTCAAAAAAAACTTTTGCTTTGTAACTTTTAGGCTCTTTAATAGGTTCTTTATAGAAAACCAACTTTGTTGTAATATCTAAATAATTCCATATCTAAAAAAATATATTAACTATTTTTATTAATTAAATTTATTGTTACAAATTGAAATGATGCATCTGGTGATCTTGATATATAACTTCCAAAGTATTTCACTTCATCAGCTAATCAAATAATAAATATTAAATTAATTATTGTATAAAAAAATAAAATATAGCTTTATAATTTACTTGTTGTTATTTTAAGTGGAGTATTACTATCAGATAGTGCATATTCATAAAGTTTTCCATTTCCATCATCAGTATCTGATATAATAATTCTATAAATAATGTAATTTATATTCTTTTTAATTTGAAACTAGTAATATTACCTTGAATTAGTTTGAAATGCTACTGAAAAGCCAAAATATTTTGTAGATCCCTCTTGTTTAAATATAGTAGCTGTTTTAACATTAAAACTACTCTTAACCAATTTTAAATAAAATTCATATAATAAAAAGACAAAAATTGGAGAAATTATTTGGTAACGTATCATTATATCTAATAAATCTTATATGAATGTCATTGGATCTATTCGCTAGTCATTCATAATAACAGTTAGTGATTGATATGCTTATCAATCATAGTTTATAACAAAATATCTTCCATTTCTTCCTTTTATAAGAATAATTTTTTAATTTACTTTTATTTATTCAGCAATTTTAATATTGATTTTGTTTTTTATATTAAATTTTAGTAGTTTATTATTAAATTCATAAAAAATATTGTATTTTTTTGCCAAAATTCTATAAATAGTTGATAAAAAACGTTTATTTTTATATTTATTACATAAAAATTCATACGTAATAAAAAAATTAATTATAACCACAGATCTCGTTGGAAATATTATTATTATTATATTTGATTCAACAAAAATAGATCAATAAAACTGAAAATGTGTTCATAAATTTTATTTTGTATCTAAAATATCATTTTTTATTCACTTTATGTATTAATACCTTTACAGAAATATTTTATATATAAATTACAATTCTTCGAGGGATTTTTATTGAAATAAATTCATTATATATAAATTTATAATATACCTTTAAGTACATTAAAAAAAATTAAAGTATCCTATTTATTTTACTTAATGTTATATATTTAATATATAGAAAAATAAAATTGATATTTTTATGATTTTTGATATACATTCCGCATGGAATCATAAGATAGACTATATTTAAAAAAAAATAAATTAACTACTACATATAATTGAATAATTATATATTAAAATTATGCTATTATTAGATAAATTTTTAATATTTTAATCAAAAGGCTTTTTTTACATAATATGATGTAATACTATTATATATTTCATACTTTTATTTGTAATACATATCCAGCTAGAAAAGTACTCATTAGAGTATTTGTTTATTTAAAAAAAAATGTAAATATTTAATTTTTTAAAGAAGAATACTCAAAAAATTTTTTAATACTTATTTTAAATGTAGAAAGATAATATTTCTTATATTTTATTTTAATATTAATAAAAATTATTCATATATCTTTATAAATAAAATAACAGTGTAATAAAAGAATAAAGATAAATTCAGTAATTATACTTACTAATAGTGCTCTTTAAGAGAAAGGATTATACTATATGGTGACTTTATTAAAATTATTATGATTTACTATTACATCTAAAATAAAATATAGTTAATAAAGTGAATATAAAAGCTTTTTATACTTTAAAGTGTAAAATTTTAATATTAATATTAAAATAGACCCCCTTTTTTTAAATAAAATATAAAAAATAACTATTTTATCATAAAAAACTAACTAATTTGTTTCATATAAAACTTAAAGAGTTCAATAATACTTTAATAAATTAGATAAATAATAAAAATGAAGTAAATTATTACTGATTATATTTAATAATTGATAGTCTAATACAAAAATACCATATAAATTAATGGATTGAGGATGCTATTTTGTAAAATAAGGCCAATATTACTATAAAAATGAATAAAAGAATATAATTAACAACTAAAGTGAATTTTTAACTAAAAGCATTTATTTTAAATCCATGCCTAGATTCAAGTAACAAAAATAGTTCATTAATATTATTAATCAAAAGAGTATTATAATTTTTTAAGTATGACTATTGTAATGAAATTCATTAAGGTAAACTAGACAATATCTATGTCAATCATAATGTAAATAATTTATTACAGTGAAATTATACAAATAAATTTATATTTAAATGTTTTACTATTGAAACATAATATCTAAGATTTAAAGTTAAAGTCAAATTTATATCAATAGTATGATAGTTTTATTATGACATTCAATATAAACAAATAATAACAATTAATGCTATTAAAATATACCAATTTAAGACCAAGAACATGAAAAAAAATTTAAAAAGTATGATTTATTCCATATAATGATACAATAAAATATAAACCATACAATTTTTCTGTAAATAATTCTTTTATCAATCTATATATATATAAAGTTTGTCAAGGATATAAACGTAAAGTTCTTTTTTAATTAAATTTTTTATAAATTTTATTAAATTATTCTGTTTTTATATGATGAAATGTTTAATAAAACTAAATATAAGCCATTTATTGCAAGAATAAGTTAAATTATTAGATAGAATAAAAATATAGAAAAAATGTGTAAATATATTAGAAATAACTGTAGATAGATTGTAATTATTATGTGTGATGCCCTAGTATATTTTAAAATTAGAATCAAACATCAAAATGTGATGTATTAACCTTATTTTTATCGTATCAAACATACCAACACCTAGTTAAATTAAAGAGTCCATTAAAAGCTTTTTCCACAGTAGAATTTGTACAATTTAGCTTTAGATACTTTGTTTATTTTTATTAAAAATTAACAAAGTAATAATATAAATTTACATAATTTCCTTTAAAAATATTGAAAAATTCATAATCAATGTAAATATTTTAATTTATGGAAATGTATAAAGTAGAATATGTTTAAATATTTTCTTTTTATTCTATATTTTTATACTTTGAGGAATAAAAAGCTCTTTTTTTGTAAATAATATAAGTTTATTTGTAACTAGAAAGTATATTACAGTGACAGTGATGTTAAATGCTCTTTAATCTTATTATTATATTTGTGTTAAAAAAGTTTGAATTTTAAATATTTTCTACAGTATATAGTATTAAAATCATTGCTATTTAATACAAAAGGTTTGTTTGTTGTCTTTATGCCATATTTTTATAGTTCAATCTCTATTAGAATAAATACAAATTTTTAATGTTTACTAATCATTTTTTAGTTAATAATTTTAGCTACTATTACTATTTTCATTATTAAATTCATGAAAAATTTAGATAATATTATCATAATAATAATAGAATAGAACATTTTTACAAAAAAAATGAAATTACCATGTATTATGGATAAGTAAGAAGATATTCTATAAAGATTTAAATAAAAATCAATCTATTAAATATTTTTGTATAATAAAATCTAATTTTTATCGTTTAATTTGAAAAAATTACCATTAGCCACATATAATCTATATGGATCATACCAAAATATTTTATCATAAAGTAATCGTCTTAATTTTTTTTAATGCCTACTTAAAAGTACTTGGTATACAAGTAATTTAATAGTGAATACACTCTTTAAAGTATTATATGGCACTAATTTTTTTGAAAGATTAGTAAAAGTTTCTAAAACTTTACTTAGAGAAATATTACATTTACTAATAAAAATTACAATCTATCCTACTACTAGAGATTGGATAGTAAACAGATATGGTAAGCCTCAAACATCATCTTTCAATATTTGACAAAAAAAGTTGATTTATTAAGATAGTTGAATTGAAGAATAAGTAACTAAGAAACAATTTGTATAAATGCACAAAATAGTAAAATAACATCTAATTATCAATCATTAGTCCAAATTAATATAAAAAACCATCATATTATAAAACATTGGTCTATTTTTTCCATAAAGGATAGATTTACTATACAATTACATTATAGTAAAGATCTCATGAGTAGTATATTAGGCCTTTTAATTATAGCAGCTATAAAATACTAAGCAACTCAAAACCTCCAACATATATTTATTAGAAGATAATTTTTAATATATAAAAGTTTTTTATATTATATATTATGTTAGTCATAAAAAAAATTTATTAAAATTTTTTACCTGTAATATCAAAAAGCCTTTTTAAGATAACATTTCTTACGATAAGTAGATCAATGGATACCAACAAATGTGAAATTATGTAAGCCATCAGTAATAGCAATTTCTGGTGAAAATTAAAAATAATAAAAGCTATATTAACTTAAGAATATAATCAATTTCATAACATTACCTTTTATTATATAACAAAATGTAACTATATCATATTGCATTGTCATAAAATCTTCACTATCATTATGACTTTCAACATATTAATGCGTTGAATTATTTTTATATATTATTTTATCATGATTAAAACATTTTCAGCATGCCATTAAATCTCATGCCAATTATTAATACAGACTAATAATGTAAATAGAAAAATCTAATAAAGTTTTAAAACTTATAAAAAATATGTGGATTCAAATTACTTTTATAGTTTACATTCTAATTCATTTCTTCATGTTTAAAATATTAGCTTTAAATGCCACAATTTATTCATAAGAGTTATATCATAAATTAATTAGTATCTTTGTTGAAAATTATTTTCTAACTAGAACCATTTTCAATAGTGAATCTAATTTTTATAAACTGTTTTCTAACGTTTATAGTAATAATTTAGGTTGAATTTTTCAATGGATTAAAATTTTATATATACCATATTTCACCATTTGATTTCTTCTATTTCTATATGTTTCATGGTATTATTTAATTTCTTTATTAAACAACCTATTTCATCAATGCATGACTTGTTTACATTCAAACTATTATAATTTATCATCACTGATCTCGTATAGATAATATAGATGTTGATAAAAATAATGAATTATTGCTACTTATTTCAATCTTTAACATCAGCTTATGTTATAAAATGGGCGCAAGCGCAAATTCGTATATTTATGAAATAAATCACGTGACAATCATTTAAAATAAAAGTTAATAAAAAATTATTTCCATCAATGTCATAATATATCATTAATAAGAATAAAGCCTAATTTATAAGATTACTTTTAGTATATTATAGCCAGAGTGTTTATTTACAATAAAATATTTCAATAATATTTTAGTTTGAATGTTTATATTTTTAAATTTATTCTACAAACTAAATTAAAGTGCAGTCTCTAAGCGCCCTACCTGAACTACGAGATACCACCCTTGTTGTGTTTTTTGATATTGTAATAGCTTGATTTGACTAAAAAATTAAAAAATATAAAATTAGCTGTATGATAAAGATCATATTGGACTGCTTTTAGAAAATCTTGAAATATATTTATGTAGTATACAAATTTACAACATTTTATTGGTGTCCCATTTAAATTTATATAATGTTTAGTATGATAAAAGTATTTTCAATTATTTACCATAATTCAATTTCTAATATATTGTAAAAATATAAGATATTTTTGAAAAGATTAAATAGAGTTTATATCTTTTAAAAACTAGACTATAATTTGATTTATGCTTTTTATAATTTATTAATAATGATAAAAAAACAATTTTTTATGCAAATAAATATTAATACTATCATATTAGAATGAATGGAGGATAGTTAGCCTACAATATAGTTGCAAACTGTGAATATGAGTGGTTACCTCGCAAAATAACAAATAGTACACAATACTAAAATAATACAATATCACAGCTACATATAAAGATGAAATAAAATTTTAACTAATTTTAAAATTTTAGATGGAATCCTTCATGGAAATGAATAAATTCACTAAGGACACACAATTAAGGTGTCATATGACTGCGCATCTATTGCTAGATGTAACAACATTTGGTTGGGTTGTACAAAGGTCGTGATTCAAAAAAAATACTAGTATGCAAAAGACGTTTTTTCAAAGAATATATTTTGATAATAAAAAACTCATGGAAGAGGCACTTAAGAAAGCCGCTGAAGAGAATGCTAACAATAAAGATTCAAATGAGAAAAAAAAATCACGAGCTATAACTGCTGCAATCTTAAGACTACATAAAGGTTGTATTTTTATTAATTTTATTGTGATAACTAATCAATCCATCACTATCTATGTAATTTTTAATGTTTTTTTCTTTATAGATTTAGATAATCTCTGTATACCTGAATGCTGTGTATTGGATATAAAACCATCACATTTAGATCATTTCCATGTATATATAGTACCAGAACATGTAAAATTAATTTCAAATTAACAACACAAATTAAATAACACTTTGATAGGGATATTATGCCGGTGGAGCATTCTGTTTTAGTTTTAAGGTATCATACATGATATAATTTTTTTAAATATATGTCTAATTGTATCTCACAATTATGATTTTTATTATAATGAGTTAAACTTTTTAGATAACAGATGACTATCCATTTGAACCACCAATTGTTAAATGCTTAGATATTGTATGTCTATTTTATATTTGCCATGATCTAATTCAATTACAAATATGATTTTATTTATAGATATTTCATCCTAATATAGATGTCCATGGTGCTATATGCCTCAATATTCTTAGGTATTAGTATTATAAACTTCATACAATTAAATAAGTTTATTATTATAACAACAGATTAGATTGGAAACCAGTTTTTGATATTAGCTATATTATTGTGGGCCTACTTAACCTATTTTTGGTATGTTAAACAATAGATATAGAATTTTGTGATATTATTGTTTTTAAACGATTAAAATTAAAATACATAATTTTAGGAGCCCACACCATTTGAACCTTTAAATAAAGGTATAATTTTGTGAGTGATATTATTGTAGAATGTTTTTTTTAGTGGCAGGAAAACTACTTGAAAAAAGTCCACGCAGATTTGCTCGTACCGTTTCCGAAACAATGAAAGGAATCAGTTGTGATGGTATATATTACACTACGGTTTATCGAAAAAAATATGGATCCTAAAGCATACAAATAATAGCTATTTTACGTTATGTTAACATTTTTTTCAGTTACTATAGTAGTTATATCTCTGCATGATGTTATTTTTTCAATGAAATATCAAGCTTCTATTTCACACTATTGTGTTACCTACATTACATTTATTACATCTATTTTATTAATATAGGTATTTATCATTTAAAAAATATATAAATATGTTGTATTGTAAATTTAATTTTTCATCATTTTTATATTTGTATATTCCAGAAATCAATTATAGATGTATTTCCTAATACTTTTATTATCTGTAAGATAAAACTTTAAGGGTATGAAAGTCGATTGGCTGATAGAGTGCAGGTTTTCTAGACGGTTAAGCTCTCACATTATCATAATAGAACTTTTTTTCGAATGATCAACCTAGTACTTGTTTAATAATATAACCAAAGGTGCATACATTAAACAGAATTTGACTAACTTGAGATTTACTTAAGTAGCAGTTAGGTAATCATATGTAGTAATACATGGTAGGGGTTTTTACTAGGTAAAAATGAATAAATATAGTACTATTTATTACTTTATCTATTTTTAAATCGCTTATACAGGTATTTTAAAACTTAAAAGAAATTTTTTTTTTCATTTAAATTAATATATTTTAATACTAAAACATATTTCAAGTTACTTTTGTAACCTTATGGTTTTATATTTTGTTAGTTTAATGTATTAAATTTGCATTAAATTATATTTTTTGTTATCTTATGATTATATGCTTCTATATATTGGATTTTAAGGATTTGACAATCTTTTTTCTATTATCAGAAGCTTGTATGTCATTAAATATTAAAAAAAATTATATATAATCTTTAGAGAGTTTATCTTTACATTTTTATAGTATAATTTTCAATAAATTTAATTATTTAGTTTATCTATTCATTAATCTAATGCTTTTACTTATTTTCAATTTAGATTTAGCTTCTAAATTTTAATACATTCTAATATTTCACCTGCTTTTTATTTTATTCGTTCAGAAATAAAATATATGTAAAAATCATATATAAAGCTTTAATTTTCTATATTTGTTCTTATGGTAACACAACATCATATATCATAGTAAATGGTGTATTTACTTGATCTAATGCAAAACCATGCATACTGATACTTATCTGATAGTTTTTATATCTATCACGATCTATCCGAGAGGAGAAACTACAGAGGTTGTTGTAATAGCTTTTTAAGACATTTATTAGATTCTATAATGCACTTACAACTACCTTTATAGATATTCTAAACATTTTTTTGTTTATTCTACCTTTAAATAATTCCTATACCAAAATTAAACATATTTAACATCACCATTTTAGAGTATTTTTTCTTAATAGGTTTAAATTCTTAGTGCAACTTGTTAGCATATGATATTGCAGCTAGTTTGATTAATTTTATAAATTCTTTAAATACAGTACTGCTATTTTTAAACCATTTGAATTTTATGCAATAATGTGAAAATCTAACCCACTAAACGTCACTATTTTGCTACGAATTTAACCCCAGTCACACTCTGGACCAAATTAGAATTAGTCTATAAAGCCATCTCATACAGAAAAAAGCTCTGAAAAATAAATATATTAAATGAATTTTTTTACTCTATAGTTTTTAGGTGTCCAAAATTATTCTTTAGTTAATTTTTATTGTAAGCAAAGCTATTATATGTCAGTTTCACAAGATTAACGCTAAATTTTAACTTGAACTTATTTTGAGTGTTTAAAAACTAAAAATTAATTTTATGATTGCAGCTAGAAACTAATATCATATAAATAGGGTTAAATCATGCATTTTTTAGACAATATATTAAAATATCAATTTGTAAAAGTAATCGATATCTATAAATCTATAATATAATATCGTTTATTTAATTTACACATAAAAAATGTCTTAAATAGCTACCTTTTATGTTTTTTTTAAATTTTATGACAATAACAACTTTAAAAGCACCCAATAAAATCAATCCAAGGAAAATAAAATAAACATTTACTAAATATTAAACAAATATAGATATTAAAGCTTAATAAAGTGTAACATTTTTTTTAAATTATAAAATAGTTACATCAATTTACGATTAATATGTTTAAACGTTATGATCTCTGTACAATTTATTTATAAATAAAGTACAATATAAAACTTGTAACCAATAATGGTAGATAATAATAGGATAAAAAAAATAGAAATATAAGTTTTAAATAGCTTAGTCAGTAATTTAAATAAAAATTAACCCTTTGATCTCAATCGCATTATCTTAGATGCAACATATTCCCGTATTTATTTGTTTGTTATAATGGTTTTTTTATCAAATGAGCTGAGTAATTTATATTTAAAAGTTACTTTTTTATAGAAAATATCATTTGAGTATATAAATTTTATTAATTATATTGACTATTATAGTTTACAATCATAATAAATACCCTTTATGTCCATTTTCATAAAAAATTAAAATTTCAATTTATAACATTTTATTATTTGATATATAAAATTAACAATTATATCTTTATTAAAGATATATTCATGTAGCTCAATGAATAATGTAGATGTTCATATCGTATGAAATTATTAATAGTATTAATCATCATGATTTTATAAATAAATCAATCATACATAGATCTATTCATTAAACAAATTGATTTAGTTAATATTGGAATTAGATTTGCTTCTTTTATTTCATATTTAGTTTATATATTTCCACATGTGTTACCTATAAGTAATTAAATTTAACCATGTCTAGAATAAAATATGGTTTAATACCAATGATAACTAAAATATATATGCATGATATATATCATCTACAAATCTACTTAAAATTATTAAATTGCTTTAATTTATTAAATTAAATAAAGTGATAAAAGATTTATGTTTATAGAAAAATGCTAACAAATGGTCCATGATAAATATTTGACCTAATATTTAAAATTATTTTAAAATATTATAAAAAAATATGTATAAAAAAATAAAGAAAATAAATAATTTTAGTGTTTTATATTTTTTTTAGTGATTAGTATGATAGTTTAATGTTAATAATTATTCATCTCATTCATCATCAAAGTGTTTATATGATAAAATGTCATTCAGTCATATACTTTATGTGTATTAAATCAAAAAAATAATATTTTTAACATAAATTTTATTATAAACCAGAATTTATAAACTAATAATTTATAAAAGATAGTATATCTCGCTACATTATAAAATTCTAGATTAATTTTATTTAATTGAAAATAATAATATGAAATGAATGTGTGTTTATGAAAGAGTTGATAGTAAAAGAGTTGTTAAAAAACAAGTTAATAGTTTATAAAGTAAATTAAAAATAAAATAGTCATTTTTTAGTTGTATTAAAGAATAATTTCAATAAAAAAATGATTATTTTCATTTTTCTTGCTTCAACTATTTTGATTAGCTTTGAAAGTAAAGAGAAAATGTTTGAATTAAAAACAATACAGAAATATGAACCAAAAGATTTTTCTAAATTTTTTGGATCAAGCATGCTATTTTTAGCAATAAATGAGTATTTATTATATAGAACATAAATATTAGATATAAAATTTTTAGGGTTATAATTTCTGATGCAAACCTAACTAATAGAATATTATATCATTATACTACAAACCAAAATAGTACAAATATAGTAAGAACTAATTTATTAAATGGTATAGATAAATTATTAGTTTTATTGATTGTTTTTAACTTAATTTATAATATAGTTACAAATATAAGCCCATATGGCCATAAATTACTAACCAATTTAGCTCATTCTATATATTTAGTAATTTTATATCTATAAAATATATTATACACTAAAAAATATAACATTAGAGTATTGATACTAGTAATTGCGTAAATCCAATATATGAAATATCTCATTTTAACATGAAATTATTATGGATCGATCCTTCTGTCGTTATGGCTAGTGATTTTTAGAAATATTGTTATCAATATAATGTAATTAATTCAGTATGTGGAAAAGATTCTCATATACAAATTGATTCAAATAGCCGCTCAATTTATATAGGAATAAGTGATGAAAATGAAAATAATGGTAATGAATTGTTTAATCATCAACATCGTCATCTTATTATTACCATAAATTAACTATCTTTTTAAATAACATCAATATTTTGTTAGGAGTAATCAAAATGATAAGTCTGACAACTGGAAAAGTGAGTAAAATTTTCAAACTAGATAATAAAATGATCAATTATGGAATTACTCGATTAGGTTATAACTAAATTTAAATCTTATATAAAATTCTTTACTATTTAGGAGAATACTTTGTTATAGGTGATGTCCATTTATCAAATGGAAAAGGTTTCTAATGCTTTAATTTTTTGATAAGTTTAATATTTATTTTTATCTATCTATAGAAATAATATCCATAGTAACAATGCCACAGAAGCATCACTCATGTTTAGTTGTATTTGATCAAAAAGAATCTTTACCAAAAATAAACAAACCTATAGATACAATATGTTTTAGTACAGTATTTAACTATACATTTTATTAACAAATAAGATATAGAATTTTATATTGGAATAGACTTTTTCAATAATTACTAACCAAATAATTACCATTAAAGGCACAGTAACAATATTAATTAAAATTAACTGTTAAATAACTCCAATAGCATTATATCAGAGATAAAATAGTTGTTGGATTATCAAAAGATGGAACAATGGCTTATCATGCTGGAGCAATCATGATTATTACACCCATTGATGTTGTATGAAATAATACTTATTTAATTTCTACTTAATAAATTATTATACTTTTTTTTTAATTTAATTAGAGTAAAAAAATGGGATATATTTATGAAAAAATCAGTTTCTATTTAAAGAATGCATATTTTGGTACACATTTGTACAATGTGGGAGATATTGATCAAAATGGATACGATGGTCAACATTATTATTCTTAATATATAATAATTAATACATTTAACACTAGATATTGTTGTATTTTCAATGAATAAAAATCACAAACAAGTATATATATTCTTTGCATCAAATTATGGTCTTCAAAAAGATATATTTTCTGTAACTTGTAGTATTTCTTTTTAAAAACAAATACATGACTATTTTCTAAAGAGTACACAATTTAATGATTATGGTATTGATGATTTTACATTTTCTGGCGAATTATTTGATTATTATTATGACACCTTCAACAATAGAAACAGTCATTTAGATGGTTACAAAGTGAATCAATGTACATTTATATTATGCATATATCTAATTTTATGCTCTTACTATAGCTTTTTTGTTTGGTGGAAAAGGACTTGCATACAAAATGAAACTTGAGCCCCATATTATCCTACATTTTGATATATCATTATCAAATAGTGTTATATATGATTCAAAATCTAATTTGTTTACATGTGTTATTAATATAAAATATGGAAATACTTGGTATTTTAAAAAATAAGTATTTTTATTAATACTTATATTACAAAAATAGCTTTAGAATTCATATATGCCTCTATTATACAACTACTAGCAGTTATACGAATGGTAACGACTCTACGTAGTAATTAAAAACGCTTATTAGTCTATATTTTATTAGATATACCACTTGATATTATTATTGAAGAAACTACTTATAGTAATTATTATATAAATGGTTATTTAGGTTTATTATTCGTAATGAATTATTATAGGCAAAAACACCGGCAAATTTGCCCATTTTCACGATAATAGTGTGAAAATTCATACAAGAGCTTCTAAAAATCATCAAAATATTAAATGTATTAACAATGAATATATTGTGGTATATTAGTTTACTATAAAAGGTTTATATTTTTAGTTATTTTTAGGAAAGATTATCATCTGAAAAGAAAAGTTTTGAATTTTCCATCATTAGCTTTACATCAATGGATGATGACAACCGATTTGTGTTAATCAATCCACTAAAAACTTCAAAACTATTTAAAGTAATCAATATTTTATAAATATTACTGTAAAGAATTTAGTTACCTGTTGTTAATTGTTCAGTGTTAGACTGTAATAAGGACATCAGCTTAAAAGCAATCTATCAACTTCCTGAAGGGTAAGTTAACTTTTTTTTCTAATTTCTTTAAAATTTTAATATAAATCAAGGTTTTATTACAATAATTATCTCATATTTGACATTTATGTGCTCATATCAAGTAGAAATCCAATAAATTTTTACACTTGTACACTTAAAGTTGTACTCTCACATGAAATAAGTCTATTTGAGGTAATTTTACTTTATAAAATTATAGTGTGATTAACTATATTTATTTTAATAATTTATTCTCTTAACATTTTTTTGTAGATTGTTTAACTTATTGCAAATTAACTTGAATAGTTTTAAATAAAATATTAATAATACAAATATATGATTATTTACTCCTATAATACAAGTGATAAACATGTTATTATTCATCTATGTATATACATTTACGTTTTTTACCTATTTTCAATCTATTAAGAAATCACATCTCTTTTTTCATTTATTTCTTACTATAAATTGATTGAAACTTAATATTATAAACATAAGTGATTGATTTTAATATGTAATAATTTAAATACGAAGCTGAAATAATATAAAGATGAAATTATCAGTTTTGTTATTTTTATGTGCATACGTTATTATTATCTCTAGTTAATAAATGCTTAAAGTGTTTAAAGGAATATATTTATCACTAATCATTAAAAAAACCAATAGAATTCTTTATTTAAATGATTGTAAATTGACAATATAAAAATGGCTAGAAAGTCTTAAATTATTTACTCATAGTATTTTAATAATAAATTATTGATCTGTTGTTGGATGTTGTAGATTAAAAAGTCATTTTATTTAAAAAAGAATGATAAAACTGAATAATCAAATGTAATATTGTGTTTAGCGCCTAAATTCATTTTCTAACATTTCCTCATTTGAATCATTAATTGGCCATTATTATTACTTTTTTTGTTAAGAAATCAATTTGAATATTTTTTAAGATATTGATATTAAAAGGAAATATAATAATAGTTTATAAAAATATATTTTTATATTCTATACGTTAAAAATAGTAGAGTTTTCTTAATGACCTTCCATTTTAAAAAACCATCAGTTGTATTTAAAGAATAAATAATAAACAAATGTTCATCATAAAAATCCAATACATATCATTTAATTTTAATATAATTGAGTATAGGGTACATTTTTAGTGTGGTTACATTAAAAAAACAATTAGAATGCCATATTTTTAATGACATTGTATAAAAGGTAGATCCATTTAAAAAACTGAATAATTCATCATCTAATCATGGTATATATCTCATACCAATAAAATCCATCGTCATATACAACAAAAAAGTAATGATTTTTGATAAAATAATACACCATTAGAATTTTTTTAGAAAGGAATTCAATTAAAAGCTAAATTAGATAGCAAATTCAGAAAATCTGCTGTATATGACGCTACAATATATCTTATGTAAGTTGGTTTGAGTTATTATGGAATTATGTAATTGAAATTTGTTATCAAGTGACAAAGCTCAAAATGTGATTGCAAGTGAATCAATGGACATAGCGCTAAATTTTGATATTCAAATTATATGGTAATTTTACCTTTTATATAATTAATTAAAAAAAGGGGGCAGTAACATACAGTTACTGGTATAATCACTATATAGTTCCATGGATACGAAACTTTTAACAATTTCATCAAAAACAGACAACAACCAGTTAAATTTTACTCCTAATGGATTAAAACATAAATTTAAAAAAATAAATTTTACTTTAAATGTAACAATAAAGTTTGATATATAGTTCTGGCAATGTAAATGTTTAATTCAAGGTGATCAATATACAACCTTCTCATCAAACTGGCCCAGGCTTTATAATATTTCAAGTACCGTTGGTGTATGATGGATACCATTTTGCTTATCTTATTGGTCTTAATGTATTTATTAATTTTTACATGTTTCAAATAGATCATATTATTTAAAGGAAGCAAGTAGTGAGCTAAGCTGTTCAGCACTATCTAAGCAGATATCAAATGTAGCTTAATTTATTTTTAATTATATAGTTGATGCTAACTATTTTTTAATTTCTAATAGGTGATATATGAGTTTGATATCATGAAACAAATAAGCGAAAAAACGCTACAAGATAAGGTATAGGGTTTCATTGCTAATTATATGCCACTTTACATATAATTAAACTTAGGGATGCTCTTTTGGGTATTGCTTTCATCTAAAGTGCATATTTAACACTATTGTTAACAAAAAAAGCCTCTCTATCCAGTTACCAATAGCTTTTGATGTCAAAAATCATGCAAAAGTTGTTTTAGATGACTTATATACAGTTATTATTTCATTTTAGATTGATTATATAGATCGACACTACTTTGATTTTACTATCAAGGGTAGTGTTCAATTTAGTGAAACCAAAACAGATAAAATATTAACTTATCAGGTTTATAATATATATCATCCTTTTAAAATATATATGAGTTCAATTATTACTAGGCCAACATGAAAGTTGCCATTAAAGATGAATCTAGTCTCACATATTTAACGGAATACAACAATAATAACAAAAGATTCACTCTACTAGTATCAGCTACTATCGGACTATTTGTTGCTCTCGTAGTCACGACACTCCTAGTACGCTTACTCATAATCCTAAATTTTTTAAATTCACCATCTTTTTTTAGATTTTTTATCTGAGAAAGAAAAAATCAGTTTAAAAATATTGAAATTATAATCTTTAAAACAACTAGAATATCAAATTTTAAATTTAATCTTTATATACCAACATATCTAATGTTGATTTCAATCTAACATACTTATTGCTGCATTGCAATAAATTAATAATTTTAAATTTTTCTTTAAAATTCAAAAAATTTTGTTAGATCTATTAGATTTTTTAAGATTTAAAGCAAAAATATGATCAATAAGGAAATGAATGCTATACCAATCACGCTCACTGTGATAGCCGTAATAATTTTATTAATCTTTGATAATCTAGCTAAAATACAATAGACCCATACAAAATTTTAAAATGACAGAATTACCTGCTTCATCGGCCTGATTTTTTCCATCAGCTTGTGTAGTGTCGTTGTCAAATCCCTTAACACCATCTTCCATTAAAAGGTTGTCAGAAGCACCGTCTTTAGGATGTGGCTAAAAATTATTAATATGAATCAAATTACACAGTTAAATACATCCATGAAACAACCAGAGATTAAGAAATGAAGTATTAGAGAACTGGTCAAAACCCCCACCATTAGAACGTGTACTACCTCAAACGAAATGTAGCGACGATCGAAACATTGTCGCTCTTAACTCGGACACTGTTAAGGCAAACCAGACATGACATGCAATGTAGGAAACTGAGCTCAAAGTCATATGGCTGCGAATTTAAATCTCGCCTTAATCAATCCACCGCCTATGGGGTGCCTGTACTCGCAATCTAAATTCAAGGAGCAATGTGGTAATCGCAGGCTTTATCGTATGTCATAACTCTTCTTGCAATAGGAGGTTTTTAGAAGACAGGAAGGACTTTCGCTTATAAACTCCTAAATAAAGGGATAAAAATGTCAGTTATCTTTAGATTTGACGCTTGTATGAGCGCGGTTTCCTACACTAATTCAAGGTTGACCTAAGACACTGGCCATTCTGAAAGAGGATGTTTAGTGAGTTACATTCCCACACTACGCTATATAATTGAGTCATCTTAGGATGGTGCTGTGGTAAATATAGCGTTAATGAAGCGGGACTGATTCACCTAAACTCAACAATTTGCACCAGTGGTCTGATTTTGAAAACAAAACAACTATTAAGGCGAATTTCATTCACTAGCCCGTTATTATTTTAATTCGTTTACAAGATATTATTGATCATTTTTTAGCAATAAAGGTAAAATCCGTAAACTAGAAATGATGATAGCATCATAACGAGGTAAAATTGTACAGAAATATTCCACAAATTAACAGCACATTCATCATCCCAACTGAAATTTTAAAGGTTATATGAAATGAATCAATCTTAAGCCGTTCAAGCGATCCTCTTGCCTTTACTTTTATAAAATTAGTGTGAGTAGTCACAATTCATTGCCTCTCAAAAAATAGGTTGGTACAACATAATTGTTAAATTATTTAAGGCAGTAGTTGGCTCAATAAGGCCAACTCTACTTTGCTGATTTTACTATACAAATTAGTGTATATAAATGTTAAACCACTTAAAACTAGGAGTTTTTATCTAATATACCTATGAATTAATCAATCTGAAATTAATGATTATGCACTGCAAATGGGCGATAAACACTAAATATTTTAACGTTTATATGTGTAGCAACTAAGGATAAAATTTATATTATTGAGATGATTAATCAGGTAAATATATAACATGTCAGTTGCATAAATTATCATGCTACATTTCAAGATAATGTTGTTTATTAATAAATACAATCGAGTTTATTGATTACATACCAGTATCAAAAATATTAAAAACTTATCTAGAAATAGGAGAAAAAATCCATGAAACAAGTTTTAAATCATTATTAAAAAATATTTACAAAAATATCCTCATTACGTGTCAAGACTTTAAGTAAATGTTAATTGCTGTTATTATGTCTTGTCAACAGTAATTTCATGATGGATAAATTAAAAGCACTAAAAAGAAATGTCTTTACGATAGTAGGCAGTGTACCGGCATACAATCTTTTGGTAAACAGATGACGATTTATGGATGATTTTATCCATTGATATACTGAGAGATTATAATATTGCGATTGTCCCATATATAGAAGATTATTTTTAAAATCAATCGTCTAAAAATTAATTTTATATTTCAAAATACCACTTTAAATTAGTCACTTGTTTGCGTTTTTTTATAATAGCTATAGGTATAAGTAGAACTTTTGGCACGACACCAGAAAGCCCACCTCCAATAAAACCAGTTAAGTTTGATCCTAATACATTATGAGCGGCACTTAAATCCAAATTTTCAATATATTCAAAAATTGCAAATTGTATTCCACTATAAAGAAATATTTCAACAACAGAAGGAAGAAAACCTAGTAACAATATAGTATATTTTTGTTGGTGCATTTTATGTAGTAAATTTTACCACGATATAAACCTTTGTATCCATCTTTTTTTAAAATAATTTTAAATGCATCAAATGTTGTATTGTATACCTATTTAAAATTAAAAAGGTAGTTTGTGAAATAGATTTCTGATGTTATTCTTGTAAAAAGCACCTTGTTATTGGAGAATTGTGTGATCATCCGGGTTCTAACGAGGTCAAATGGGTATGCAACCATCATGGATAAAACACCAGCAATACCACCAGCTATCAATGGTCCTTAGTCAATGTTATTGTATCGGTTATCTATCTTAGTAAGATTTTTATCTATACTTTGATGTGATAATACCCCCTTATTTGTGTCAATGCTTGATATCAAATTAGATGTGTATTTGTAGCTGAGATACTAATGTATATAAAAATCCATTATTATACAAAAAAGTTCCAATATAACCATACAAATGTGTTACTATAGACAATAGATAGTATTTGTGAAGATGAATGACCTTTCCTTCAAATAATTTTACATTTTAACAAATATAAATTTCTAATTACCACAACGATTTAAATCCTTCTTCTTTCACGATTACTCTCATACATTGAAACATGCCTTTGTATTTTAACTCCTTAAAAAAATAACATTAATATATTCTATATTTAAAATTGAAATAAAAAAGAATCATAAAATATGATTAATAGAATCTATTTTAGATAAAAACAATAGAGATTTGCCATATACATTGAGTGCATACTGTTGTAATTGTAATCTAATTTTAGTGACATCTACTGGTTGTAAGATACATCTCGAAGTGATACTGGATACTGTAGACGCCAGATATAATTGTAAACTAGTACTATCAGTCAAAAATGACATTTTACTTGATATTATAAAACCCGCGACCTTGTATCCACGTTCAATTAAAATGACATATTATATCGAATTTTACCGATAATTGATTATAAAGTAGTTACTCATTTTTCATTGATCTTCCATCCACATAATTTTTTTATAAATTTTATTGAAAAATATATTTAAATGTCGTATAGCATTTCAAAATTTACTGACAGTGAAATCCAAACACAAAGTTGTGGATTAACAATCATATAGAGTAGAATCGTTATAAGTCGGCTAACCCGGCAGACATAACTTGAACGTTATTTGTGTTGGCCTTGCGATTTAAATAGGTTAAATGTAGTTATGAATTTTAATTTTACATATTGTTAGTTAACTTAAACATAAAAAGATTATGACGGTGCATGTTTATGAAATTAAGTTAACTAATTTTATTTTTTCAAGCCATATCAAGAGAGATACTAGTAAAAAAGTAGGTATGCTTATTTTAAGCATTTAGATTATAATATAAACAAAAAAGTATAGTATTTGAAACGACTTTTTTTTGTGGGCTTGTGCAACATTCAATTTTGGCAATGAACTGTCACATAAAAAGAAGTAATTTCAAATACATTTTCTATAAATTTAAATCTTTCATAACCATTAAATAATTATTTTAAGTTTCTATGCAATATATCTATATAAATAAAAGTCAAAAAAGTACTAGGTATATAGTTGGAATCTAATATATGCTCCAATAACTATTTTAATTCAACTGTCTGTATTCATCACTATTACTTGTTATTTTAGATTTTTACATAAAAAACTAAATCTCTCAAAAAATTAACAAGCTGTATTTTTTTTAGTAAACATAAAGATCACTATTTGCAAAACTATAGGATATGGTCTTGTTTTTATAAGAATTGAGTTATTTTGCAGTAATCTGATATAGATTCTAATATTTAGAGTTTGTAGAAACCAATAATAAAGTTACATTATTTATTTGGTATATGAGCTTCATTTAAAAGTGTATCAATTGTGTACAACGGGACAAGTTGATAAATATATTTTAATATTTAAAATATAAGTCGATCTTATGAC
The DNA here is from genome assembly GCA_001407235.2 of Kudoa iwatai. Classification (NCBI taxonomy): domain Eukaryota; kingdom Metazoa; phylum Cnidaria; class Myxozoa; order Multivalvulida; family Kudoidae; genus Kudoa; species Kudoa iwatai. The sequence goes on from JRUX01001547.1 coordinate 53,626, forward strand.
GTATTTTACTTGTAACTCTTACTTACCAATATTTTTTATATTGTTGTTGGATTCCACATATACATAGTTCTTTCATGACTTATAGTTTTGTAAATGCATTGAGGCTCTTCAACGCTTTCAAACCACTTTGCTTGCTATATCGAACGATAAACATACAATTTTTTGGAGTTGACATACGTTTTTGTAATTTTTTCAATGTATCCATAGTTACATCATAAATAAACTATTATCTTTCTCATTAAGCGCCTTTAGATATCATCAAACTATACTTAGTAAAAGCTTGTTAATATTTCGATATCTATAATCTTAATGTCTTTAATTAAAATTAAGTTCCAAATATTTATTTTTATTATATAAAATGTAGAAAAATTTAACATGATTTAAACTTTTTCCTTTAAACTAGCAATTGATATCTCAAAAAATATCAATTGTAATAAAACTACATTATTCTTACCGTATACAAACCTCAAAAAATGTAACCTATTTAATATATTATGAAATAAAATTATCAATCATAAGTAATAATCTGTATAATAAAAAATACCATCCTTCATAATATCTTGCACATCTATGGACCTATCTAAATCGGGTCTATATTTGTATGCCAAGTTTTGTAAGGTTGCTATAAAAACATAATAAGACTTCTTCAAAAAAAATTTCTTACAAAAGTGAAAAACTAATTTGCTGTTGTATTTTAGAATAAAATACAGTCTAAAGGAAAGGTTTTCAAAATACATAAGCATCAAATATATTATGATGCAATCAACGAAAAATACCGAGTGCAAAGAAATTTTATTCGTCCACTGGTTGGATGGGTGTTTTTATCACCATTTTATTATAATAAATTTTCTAGAATAAAATTTTTGACTTAAATGTTAGTAATGAAAAGTTATTCTAGTTATTGGTATGCATTGTTAGATTTTATTTTTTAAAAACGATGAATTTGACACATGGACAATCATTCATTGCAGATGATTTCTTACCGAGATGACTTCTTGTAAACGATAATTTTTTGTGTGAATACATGCTTTTTATATGTATTTCTAATGGTCATAAATATTCTTTGTCTCAAAGAAGAAAAATGAATGTATAAGAATCATGACACTTGGCTATCATTTTTGTTACCATTCGACGACCATAAATGAACATTAAAGTTTTTAAATGAATATAGCTTATTTTATACTGTAAAGGAATGCCAAAAAATAGGATCCTTAGTATGATATACTCTATTTTGATGATTCGACAAACCATACGAGATATAGATAATTCGATTGATCAAAAATAAATTTTAACTCATTATAACTGCATACATGAAGATATATCACAAAGAGAAATGATAAAGTAATTCAAAATTAATAATAGAATTGAAAAGCAACCACATCAACGGGCATATACAACGCATGTCTAGTTCTTGCTTAGCTTAGTGTAGCTTGTTATATTGATCTATGCCAAATAATTTTTTAGTTGACTAATCAACTAATGTATTTACTAAATCAATTTCTAGATTATTTTATAGTTAATGTTATGTATGATGCTACTGTTTGTTGTAGAATAGTGGGTGAATTTAATTTGTCCCATAATGAATACTTTTAGAAATTATACATGGAAACATGACAACCTAACTATTTCTCAAATAAATGTTTCTCTAATAATATAACATTAATGTAAGGAAGCTGGATAATAACTTTACCTCATATAAACTCAGACACAACTAGACACCTGCATTAGCATGCGGTGGATTAATCCTCTAGCGCTTTCAGATGTCATATGGTCAATGCGCACGCAACAATCGATATATACAAAATGAATTCTATATAATAAATTTGTTTTAATCAAATACATAGTTAGTAAACAAAAATAAAATTTATTTTGGATCCTTTAAAGAAGATGGAAAGTAAGTATGTTGATAGTTATAATTATTATAGTTTTATTGAAATAAAAATAATACTTGACAAATCAATAGAACCAATAGTGCTTACATTTTGTTTATAAAATAGTCTACTAAAGAAATAAGCATTTATTATCAAGTTATCGTGGTAGGCTCAATCCTGAGATTATCCCCTTTTGACTGTAAGATTAAATACAATGAACGACACCTCTTTGGTACATTCGGTATGTTATTAAATTTTATCCTGTGGTTAACTTTGACAGATACCGATAGTTTGATTTTCAGTATGATTTACTATTATATTACCGTAATATTAATTTTTTGATATTTGTTTAGATTATTTTTTAAATTGTTTATTATGTCTAGTAATTGTTAGCCTTAACAAATGGGATTCTCTTGTGGTTTATAATTGAATGTACACAAATAAATATGTGAAAAGTTGTAACTGAATTGCACAGTTATTTAGATTAATCTGTTGTAATATGTTTGATCAAAAATTTTTACTAAAGGTCAACTAGATGAGTGTATTGTCCTTAATTGTTTACTCATAAAGCTGTGGTGGATTAGTCCTTTTTTTTTGTTGAATCCGCCACATTTGTTTATTTAATATGTGGCTATCTATTTTCAATTTTTTAGTTTATTTTATAAGTTATTTAACAGAAAAAAATGTTATAAAAAAAATTTATACTCTTAAATCTAATCAAAATAGTTTATTATTGTAATAAAGTGTTATTTGTATATACAAACTGTCACCTCTATAGTTGACTGTTAAATCCCTATAAACATATGATGGATGTACGTTCATATAATTGTTAATCTTTTGGGTCATCCCACTGGTTTTACTTATAAGTGTGATATACCGTTAGAAATTTGAAATTAGGCGCCTATCACACTTGTGTTATATTACGTTTAAAAATTTAAAAATATAATGCCATCAAGTACCTATCAAACTTTAACCAAGAATAGAGCAAAAAGTGCTGCTGATGCTACATGGACAAACTTTGTTAATGATAATTCACTTGAAGCTCGTTGCTGTCATGGTAGCTGTTTTGCACGTATAGTAAAAACAGAAAAAAATTTACTTCCAGCAATGCCATCATTTGAGCCACCATCAATGTCATTTATTTTGGAAAATACACACAATATTAATAAATCATTAAAATTTATTCATTCAACATTAATGTGTCTTGATAAATCTAATCAAAAATTGAATTTATTTTCTACTGCTAATTTGACTAGTAATCAATTATTAGAAATAATATCGAATTTTGAGGGATTTTTTCAATCACTTTTAATTGAAAGAATGTGTATCACAACATGTGAAACAAATTCATGTTTAACTACATCAAATGATACTTCAGTATCATCACAAACAAGTAGTGGGCTTGGATATGGTGTTGGTACAAGCAACACTACTACCAATTATAACAATAATAACTACATATATCAATCCATACAAGTACCAACAAAACACTTTATAAAATACAATGAATTTAATTTTTCTTTAATGGTATTTTTGTTTTCAATTGATCGTTTACAATATACTGGAATGGATACTATGTTTGAGAGTTTTTGTGGTTTTAATATGGAAACTATACCAGTAGTAGATATGGCGGATCAATTTGTTGATCATTGGCATTCTATGGTAGATATATTTACTTCATTTAGTGCATCAATTAATTCAAATATTCTAATACCAATAAAACAAAAAGAATTTTCTAAATTACCTGAAAAAAATTTCAATACACGTCCACCTAATAACATAAAGCAGAGTATCATAACCAATAGTGAACTTTGGCAGCAAAATTATAATTCATTAAGAAGAGCTAGTTCTCTCTCGGACGGTGTTTTGGAGATTTTAGCTAATGAGTTTGAAATTTTAAAAGAAAGATCAGTTGAAGAAATAAATATCTATAACAACTTGACATACAAGTATAAATCTATATAAATATATATTTTTTGCATGAAATTTTGTTGTATATAGTTTGAAGAATAAAGCATCACAGATGGATCTTAATGAATGTGTTAGTAAACAACGTCAATGTTATCACGATCATGGTAACTATGACGAAACACAATTATCTAAAATAGAATCACCATCCTCTATACCGCTTATTTTTTCCTTTCACAATATGATAAATATAGAATGTGTATGTCATGGTCCAAAAGATTATCATAAATACACCCTTAATTTTCACTTGGAAGCTGGCCGTCCTATTGACATCGTTCGCTATATGGCAAAGGTACGCCTACATTATTATAATGATTCCAATTGTGCTACACAGATTGACTTATTTTTGGTTACCTATCGTTTGTTTGTCCCATTGCAAGAATTAGTTTCAATTCTATTAGGGGATATTTATTACTACTTTCCTGAACAAACTAATAATGAACCTCATCACTTATTCTATGGTAACACTATACTTTTGATAGATGTTATAAGTAATATATTTGAAACTGGACAAGTGTTAGGAGACTATCTAACAAAGTTATGGCAACTTATGTACTGTTTGATATTGAGAGGAAGGTATAATTTAGCTTTAGCATTGAGACGGGCTTTACAGCATTATGCTACAGTGGTTAACAATTCTGTGTCAACTCTCAATTATAAAGTTTCTCATAATGTGGAATTACATCAACAATTATTTGATCCAAAAACAGCACTAAAAAAGCTTTTACATTTGTCACCAAGTGATATTGCCACTCAAATTACTGTTACTGACGAAGAAATTTTTCATTCAATAAATTTGGCTGAAATACTCTATTGGTTTCATCTAAAATATAAAAAATCATTAAGTTGTGAATCTCTATGTAGTAGTGGCGTTATAAGTCAACCTTCTTGCGGACATAATATACCAGATGTTAATGGTAATCCATCAACTGTTAGCGATACCTGTTCACTACCTTCAACAGTTGACAATATGTCACAAAATTATTCTTATCGTGATGCTTGTATAAATATGAATCGATCGACAATAAGATTTCATTTTCTTAATAAATGGACTATTAAAATCATTAATTCAACAGAAAAAAAATCTAAAAAAATTAAACGCCTTGAATTTATGTTTAAACTATTAGATGCTTTATTTAATTTAGGAAATATACATGGTGCCTTTGCTGTCTATACGGGTATGTCATCATCAAATAATACAAAACTAATTACAACTATAATTGGATCAAATCGTGAATTCAATGAGATATGGTATAAATTGTCACACATGGTTGATATAACCAACAACTATGAATCATACAGACACATTGTAGATAGCTTACAACCACCATTTATACCTTATCTTGGAATTACCATGACTGATATCAATACACTTAAATTTTCAATGAAAGATAACCTTAAACATGCTAACATCCATCAGACTACCATAAAAAGTCATAGTTTTATAGCACTCAATCCTAAAAATATAACCAAAATTTCAGACGAGATACTATTTAAAGGTATCAAATTGCCATCACCTATGTTTGATGAATCAAATCTGGAATCAATGATTAATGTTCGTAAATTATGGCGTTATTTTAATGTTCTACGTTACAACATTACAAAACCAAGACTACTTCATTATAATATCTCTATTGATAAATATATTCAATCGCTTATTTTATCTTGTGATCAATTGATTGTCAATGATATCATACATCATTAATACAATGAAATTTGGTACATTAACAAACAACATTAAATATTCAACCAATAAAACAGGTATATATTTAAATAGTATAAGGTTGTTTCTTCATAATATGTATATTTTAGAGCTTTTATATGTGTCCATCTGTATGAATTCAAGAGAAAAATTTACCATTTAATTTTTGGATTGTTTTTAAAATTTTTGTAGTCTTCTGAATTAAAAAATGATATTACTGTTTCATTTTCTATATTATTTCATGTTTATATGCGTTTAAATGATAATTCCAAAAAAAAATTTGTATTTAAATTACCTATACCATATGATGCCAGTGTTTTATTGCTATCTGATAAAACAAGCTTTTCATCGTTACTCATATTAATAATAGCTTGATTACTCTATATTAACATGTTAAATACAAATGTAAGACATTTAACATATAGAGTACTTTAGCACCGTAGGCATGGTGTTCAATTTTGAGTGTGTCTAAATATTTTATACGATTAGAACGATATTTAACATTAGTCACCAATGAATTATGTCAAATAGGTAAGAATTTATTTTTAAAATATCAATAGTTATTTTTACGCAATATATCAATCTTTACGGTTGATATGATGCAAAATAAATAACAATATGAATATATGTGTTTTTAATCAAGAAAATTTTATATTAAAGTATTAACTAATAATCACTCATACCATATGGATAATATCGAATGGAGGCATTTATTGATTTGTCTGATTTAATTTGGCTTGAAAGTTGTGAAATAAAGTCACCAACTGATTGCATCAAATCCACTTGTTTAATAACTATATTCTTTACATTACGATATTCAAATGATCTTATTATGCGTATGCTTATTGTTTTAGCAATATTTTTTGAGTCATTTTTTGATGATTCAATATTCTGGTTATTTACAACTCCACAAGTTTGCGATATCATTTTTGGATCACAGAAGACGCATGCGTTCTCATTATTAACAACGTCTAGTGTCACTACTATTTATGTATGATAATCACACAATTTTAAAGCATTTCATAAGTTTTTATTTTTATTATATATTTATTGTTATCATTTTTCGTGTCATATTATTAGTACAATGATTAGTTTTTGTGAATGAATATTTGACTTTAATTTTTCGTTTCATCTCGTTTATAATTGCTACATTTTCAAAAATGTGATTAGAATTAATTTTAAAATCATGTGAATTCTTTTTTATGAATTTTTTGATAAAAATAGAAAATTTTGATGATATTTAATTAGAAAAAGGGTTAAAAAATTGAATAGTGATTTATAGATACCATTCACTAAGTAAGTTTATTTGAGTTTACTATAATATTAATGGAATTATATCTATATTTTTTGAATTTAATTCGTATTTTAAAATTATATTACGTTAAAACAAACTTTTTAGATGCCATTTCAAACATTTTAAAAATTTTGTTAGTTAATAACTATTTGGTGATGAACGTGGCTAATTAAAGAGAAAAGTAAATTTTAGAATGTTTACATGCCAAATATACAAGAATTTTTTTGAATTTTTTTCAAAAAATAAAAGAAATATTTATTATTTGTAGCGATTTGAACTAGACATTATTTGGTACTCAACCTTTATTAACAAAATTCTAACTTGACTTAACTATATCATCTACTATTAGCAGGTTCTCTTCATTAAATACTATTATTATATTATAAAATTAGATTATTGAGATAGTTGAGCATAATATACAACCCCCACATTTTTGCCATCAATACATTGCGTGCGCAAGATAATAGAATTTAACCAATTGTCTACTCCTTTTGTATTAAAAGTTAATCATGTCTATGAATATAGTGAAGCTTTTTGATGATATATATACAATGGAATGTTTATTTATGAGTCAATTTTTATTTGTAAATTGGTAGATTTTAAAAAAGTATGGTTCATCAATAAACAATCATATAAATGGAATTTTTTCATAAAGTATAAACGGTGAGTGATAAAATAATCTACATTAAAATGTAAAAAAGCTATGAGTAAATAAAAAATTGATTTTTGATACTATTTCATGAAGTTATGTATGAATTTTCAGATAACACATTCTACAGTGGTATTGGGTATTTTGGAGGCGTAAATTTATCATGAAAAATCTACCTATTTCTTATTCAAGTGCATAATTCTGTCAAAGGTACAACAAGAATTGGTTAAATGCGTTAGAATTTTATTCAAAGCGAACTAAAGTATATATAAACCTAACTATTAAATAAGCAAAATTATTAGACGTTGTATATGTATGCAGATAAAAAAAAAGTTGAATTTTTTTGAACAAAATATTGTTGCCTATTTATTTAAATATAAAATTAGCCCTAATAATAGTATAAGAAGGATGCATTTACAAACTTGGGACTAATATGATTAAGATCCTTATAAACTAACTGTAGGTAATTTTATGTATCAATGCATAAATATAGATATTTTAATTATAAAAAGGAATTTTAGTGGTTTTTTTACATAATACATGAAAAATCTTCTAATTACGACTTTGAAACTGGGGTAGAAATAATAAATGCATTGAACATTTCTTATAATTAAAAATCTTTTGAATGAACGTTCGTGTTAAATGGTTTTTAGGCTCTCAGACATAAGCATCGCACATGTAATATGCATGAGAATGTCACGTAAACTCACATAGCATCATGAACCGATAAATTGAAAAATGACAGTTTTCAACCATTATCTTAGTTATTGTGTATTTAACCTATAAATCATTAGAGTGCATCTTTTAATGCTATTAAATTAACTATTACAGAAATTCAAGTTTAATGGTCATTCTTTAATGCTTTTTATTGTTTTATGTTGATTTACAATCAAAAATAAATATATTAATGAAATTCTAATTTATTATTTGTTTTTGCTATATATATAGAAAATTAGTAAAGTGACATTACTATAGAATAGCTTTTTGTAGTTAATTAAGTAGTTTAGAGGTAAATATTACCAAAAATTTGTTTTTAAACTCAATATAGTTTTCAAAGTGTATTTGTCTGTTAAAGTTATATATTATCGTGAATAATGTCTAGTAATTTACTCTGGTATCGTGTTTTTATGTTATGATGATTGGTATAACACTGTGATCTTATTTAAATTAAATTTGATAAAAAATGTATTTTTATTTTAAATACCATCAATTTTAACCATTATGTAGCTATACTTTGAATAAAGGCTAAGCTACTACACTATAATAAGATTATATATCGATATATTATTTTTAAGACAATTATTTTTATTCAAGAAGATTAAAATTTTTTATTTAATTTTTTATCTTTAATTGAAAACTATTGGATAGAAAAAATTAAATTATGGGCTAAATTTTAAAAAACGACAATCTAGGAAGTAAAACGAAACATATTAGATATTATTAAAGTTCATTCAGTAATTTGTTATTCCTTCAATAGATGAATAACAATAATAAATGTCTCATGATAATGTTAAATGTTTCAATTTGAGCAATAAAATAGGTTCTATGGAGTTTTTAAGTGAATATGAAGAGCTTCCTATTATATGTCCTACATGTAAAGGTGAAGGCTACATATTTGAAGGTAAATTATTGTTGTTGATTACATATAATATGTATTTGAATGTTTAAAATATAATAGTTTAAACTCATATTTAGAGGACAATCAAATAGTTCCAATACCAAATAAAGATAGTCGTCTAAAAAAGAATCATACGTATTTCTTTTTAAATTGTTTAACATAGAAAAAGTGGTTTTAAATAACTTTTATTAGAAAAATTATAGTTATAATGGCATTTGCATTGCTTATTTTTACATTTATAACATCATTTTCATTTCTTTACCCAAGATCAGTGGATATTAGCTTAGGAAGCTTAACTGTCATTGGCTTTAATGTTGCAAACAATGACACTGAAGTGTATATCAACTATTCCGTATATTTAAATTTATTGTTTAATGAAATAAAAAAACTATATATTTCTGAAAACAACTAGATACCAATCTACTTGATGAACCATAATTTTTTTAAAATATCTGGAAAGGTTGAAATCAGTCTCTATTCTAGAAAAGAACATTCTGTTGAATCTATTCCACTTACCGTTGATCTACCTCCTAGAAAATTATCTGATGTAAATCAAATTTTTACAGTTATTAAAATACATTTTAATAAAATCTAGGCTAATATTATGCTAAAAAATGCTTATTATACACGTTGGCAAGGTTTGGATGATATGTAATGCTTTATATGTTGTATTTTTATTATTACATTAAAATATATTTAAATAGGATGAATTGTAAATATTTTAAACATGTATTTGAACAGGTTATAGAGTAATTATTTTTAAAAACTATTTTTAAATACTCATTAATAAATATCCATTTAGAATTCATTTCTATGGCACAGTATTTACCTCTTATTATACTGCTGGTAAGATACAAACCATCAAAACATTCTGTAACTATGATGATATCAAACTGTAGTTTCTTTTTTTTTATATCACTTAAATTAATATCTCGAATATTTATGATACCAATAGATAAGGCATCTATAGCACCACATACATGAGAGTTGTATCACCGAAAAATGGTGTAATTCTGCCTGTTGACGCGTATGAAATAGTTTAAATTACAACTAAAAAAATAAGCTATAAGAAATACTATTTTATTAAATTTTTTGTCGCATATAATTATTGGGAAACTTTTAATTTAATTTTTAAACAAAAAGTTACAATCATATTGCAACTACAAGTAGATTGACTAAAGTATTAAATTTATATCGTAAAACTTTTATCAATTTATAAATACATATATATTATAACAGTATGAATAAGGATTTTCATTTTTTTTATTACTCTACAGTATTTAATGGGATATCTTTCACAGTGATAATAAACTATTTTATGCTTTACATACGACACTGTATATACGTAAACTATGATCAGAACTAGCAGTTGCAAAGGTAATATCATTTTCTGATTTTTGAGGAACCTGTTTTACTGGTTTAAATGAAATATCATTGATGCATTTACCAGGACAGTACCTATATAAAACAATATCATACATACATATTTTGTAAAGAAATAATATCAATACTCTTGTGGAATAATAAATGAAATTTCCCATTTAAACTGTAACGGAACTTTAGTGTAAATAAATAGCTGACCTAGTTCATCACCAGCCACTAATAAATATGCCAATCTATCAGTATTTGATCGTAGATATTTTTCAAAACAAAGGGATGTTATAGCATGCTTATGTTTTAGAGAAAATGCATCCAAATTATCAATTTCGTATATATTCCATATAATTATAGTATTGTCACGAGATCCAGTAGCAAAATAAAGGCCATCATATGACCAATCGCAATCCCAGATTATCCTTGTGTGCTTGTATTTGGAGAAATTAGTTTGGGTTGAATCAATTTTTTTAATAAATCGACTATCGTTACTATCATTTTGGTATTGAAATAAAGCCCATGTACGATCTCGTGAAACTGTTAATAATTGATACCCATCAGGTGAAAATTTTAGGGATGTAACAGTTAATTTGTGTTGCTGAATTTTCTGCTTTATAGACCAATCAGACATATTCCATAATATAATTTCAGCAGTTTCCTTGTTATTTGCCTTGATATATATATATATATAGGTAATATGAATAATTATAAGAAAATAATTGATTGAAAAAATTTACAATAGATGAACTTGCTAGTAAATTTAATTTATCATTAATCTCTAAAACTAGCACTTCATTACCATGTCCATATCTAGTTAATTTTATTTTTCAACAAAATTAAAAATCTATTGAGTAATATATACAATTTATCATTTTCTGGCCATAGTGTAGATTGTTGTAATTTCTCTTCATTTAAAAGTTTATCTAAATTTTATATTATACATTAACAACATATTGAATATATCATTTAGCAATAAATTATTTTTTAAAACATATTTATTCATAGTGCTTATCAATACATTAGTACAATATTAAGTAGTGGCTATCTGATAAAAGTATAAATTTTGATTAAATTATACTCAATATTTACTATAGGTATTTTTCTATTCTAATTATAAAAAATTTTTCCAGTATTATTTATAAATGATTAAAAAACAGATAGTTCACATGACTTTTTAAACATTCACATAAGAAAATAAACTATCATACTTTATGTAATCACGTGACAGAAATAAGTAATGTTATCATTATATAAAGTTTATAAAATCAGTATACGGAGAAAACTATAATAATGCTATTTAATATAAAATGTGTAAATATGATTACAATTTTTTAATAATAAAAACAGTATCTTATAAAATACTATATTATATTGCTACAATTTTTAAAAGAATATAATGCCTTTTGGACAAATATATTACTGATAAAAATAATATGATAGTATGCTGGAAGAATGATAAAGTAAATTCTAAACAGAATTTCTATGTAAAATTTATCATTTCATTTATTTTAATATCGCAAAAGTTAGGCAATATATTATTTAACAAAATTAAAGAAATACTATCAATGGATTGGTCTAATGCTCGAAATGCAGGAACTTGGCCATATTCTTTTAGTGAGTTACTTTCATATTCAATTTTAGAGGAATCAGTTAAAATATCATCTAAAACTTTATATTAAATGGAAATGTATTATACATGAATGATACTTTCATAGACAGCCTTATTTGAGAGACCCAGTGGTCTAAGTACAGCCCCTATAGGTTTGTGATTAAAATTTTCTGAACTATTGTACTGTAATCCACCCAGGTACCTACAGAAAATACACTTTATAAGAAATCAAAAATAATATATATATTTTACATTTAAAATAATATGATAGAATGAATTACTTGGAATAGATTTTATAAAATGTTAATGGAGCGGAGAATATTCGAATCATCTAATTAATGTTATAAATATATCACATGACTATATGAAATCTCTACAATATGTTGAGATAAAGCTATTATGTAATTTTAACATTATAGAATTATTTTTAAATAGCCACGCTTAAAATTATTCACAATATAATTATGGATACACTTGATAAATAATTAACAATATTATGGGAAGAACTTAGGATATTTTATTTAATAATTTCTTTGTCACTTTATTCAAAAAATAACAAATTCTTATATAAAAGGCATGGTAAGATAAATTTCATTTATAAAGATTATAATAATAAAGAAAAGTTGAAAAAAATTATTATAACTTTTGTATATTATTAGAGCTGATTTTATGAAAATAATTCAATCACGTTAATATTTTATTAGTAAATGTAATGGTAGATTTAAACTACTAGGCAGATTAAATATCTTAAAATCTACATAAAGTATTCTTTAAAATTCAAATTTGTATTAAAAAAAAGAAAATAAACAAGTTTTATAATACAAATAAATAAATAATACTTTCTCTTCAGCAGCTGATACTAAATATCCATTGGATAGTATTTTAACACAGTTAATTCCAAAACCATGTATTTGAGGTCTTGCCATTTCACAATAACCATAGTTAGAATCATGATGTTCTGCAAAAATACGACAAGTACTATCCTTGCTACACGTTACGATAAAATTGCCACTTTCAGGTTGCCAGCATATTGACTTTAAAAAATTAAAATGATAAAACAATATTGTTCCTACCTCAACAGATCCTGTATGCCCAGAAAGTAAGTAAAAGAGTTTATAGGATTGATTTCTATAACCTTCACTCTTCCACATGTATATAGCTCCGTCATCCCCATATGATAGTACAGCACTTTTATAAGGTAGACACCCTAAGAAACCAGCACTATTATGCACATTTAGCATACCAAAACGAATCTAATAAAAAAATTTAAATACAATTAATAGTTTGTAGTCTAAAATATGAAGTAGCATACACTATCTGACCAAACAGATTCATTATCATCAATTCTATCTAAACACCATTTAATAATGTTACGATCTTCTGCTGTAGATATTAGCTCAATGCCGTATGGATATGTCATTTCACTTTCAGGATTACTTGTTAAAATAATTTTTTGGTTTGGTAATAGTTTCTTTTTGTAAATATGTGTTGACCAATTTATATCAGTTACACGGCTTTCACTATGACCATTAAGAACAGATTCCTTATAGATATACCATGTTTTATGTTGCGATTCATCAAAATAATTAGGATTCCATAAAAAACTGCATGAACTAGCTTTATTATTATAGATACACGATTTTTTCCCAAAAGATTTATTGGTAACTCGATAGATTACTATCAAACCATCTTGTCCAGCAGATGCTATATAAAATGTGTTTGAGTCATTTTTATTGTTCATATGCTCATTGTTATTAGCATAACAAAGTGATGAAGTAATTTCTACTGTTCGAACAACTTTTAACCAATCAGAATGGTTTTTCAATTTTAAAATTACCTTTAAATTCATTTAAAAATAATATTAACTTTAAATTAATGTACATTGGCTTTATATTTTGACTGATCTTTCATTGTATGACAGAACAATAATTCACCTTTATCATTACCAATCAGAAGTAATGGATTGTTTCCAATATTAGTACACATAAATTCTCCACAAAGTGGTATATGATCAGTCAACTTTATGGTTAGATGGCTATTTATGACAACAGGTTCTAAAGTATTAATTAGGTAATGCCTTTAGAATGTAATAATGATACTCACTTAAATCACACACACTATATACCACAACATATGATTCAGATGAGCCCACTGCCACTAAAAATTTCTTTTCTTCAATTTCATATATTGAACTTGTGGCTATCCAATTAACAGGCATTTCATATGACTTCAAACTAATTAATTCTCCTATTACAGCTGCACTACTTTCCTTAAGTTAAAATAGTCACACATTTTTACATAATAGGCAGTTATAACATTACAACATTATCAAGATAATTTGTTGATAGCTCAATACAGCTAATCGATATGTTTCCTTTTATATCTCCAAATAAAACCATCACATCTAAAACAAAAAATATAAACACATTTAAACAAACAAATGTTGATACTGTTTTTGGAACAATAAACCACTTTAACACATGTAATATCATATTCATCTTTCTTTATGGTAATTATGTGTTTAAATGATGGTACTTTTTTCTATTCAATACCAACATACAATAAAAATACTATTAAAAATAAACATTTTTACATTTATACGCCCTATAATCACAACATTAGATGATGCGTATGCAAGAATATTTATATCTTCTATAATATCATAACAATGTGGTCGTGGATTCACACCACTACTAACATACTTCAATTCCACATTAACAAAATCCATATAATCACCACACGCATGCGTACAAATACAACACTATTATGGTTTTTAAGATTGTATACATAATTTTATCATTTAAAAATATTAAAAATACTTTTTTTGTAATACTTTAGATATTTTACAATCTATAGATTTATTAGTCTATATTAAGATTTCATGGATGTTAAATATGTAAACATTGGTGAAATGCCAATAAATATTACAAAGAAGTGAAAATGAGAAATGATCAATTTTTTTACATTTTAATAAAGTTGAAAATATTTATAAATGTTTATAGCCTTAAAAATATTTGATATAACTTTAAAAATCATTTAAAAGCTGATAATGTATAAATAAACCTAAAAAGTGTTTAATACAAAATGTTACAATAACGTTGATATATCAAATTTACTATATGCATATAACCAAGGGTTATTATATGTAATCTCAAGTTTCACACATATAACAGCTAATTTTCCCTAACATCTACTAAAAAAGCTATTCAAGCTTAGGAAATGAGCTAAAAAATATTCAATATATCAATCCTCATTCTTAAAAAACTTCAGTAGGATTGTCATTATTATGAGCAACTGACAACTAACATACAGAGAATAAATATCATCTGTCTGTGAACGCGTCATCCACGATAAGTTCAAATGCTTCGTAAATCCTCGTATACGTGCGCAAATAAATTTATGTAAAGATTCTGTATATATACATAAATATTTTTAAAATGTGAAAAAAGGTAATACATGATATCCTTAAAATAAAACCACTAGAATGCCAAAATAGAATACAATACACATGCTTGACTTATAAAAACCTAGGTATATATACCGAATAGCAAAACTATGCAGAAAGCACTACCGGAATTTACATTTAATAAAATTATTATAAAAATAAACATATATTTGTAAGGCGCTCGTGTATTCTTCTTTATAATAAATAAACATACTACTCAACATGCTAACACAAAATGACCTAACCGCCGACTCCCACACGCCACGTAAGTTCTTAACACCTAACGCTTGAATATTAATCACCTTCGAGGTACAGGGTGTAAATGCCTAGCCACATGACTAGTAACATAGGAAATAAGATTTATTATTTACCATTCTCATCTATTATTTAGATATAATGATTAATACAATATTTTGGAACATTTTAAAAGCAATATAGACTTTGCTTAAACTGTTGGGACATACAGCAAGGTGATTAGGTAAATATTATCTAGTTGATTCTAGAAAAATGTTTGAAGCCTATGTTACCTAATTTAGTGTCTAAATATATTTATATTTATTTAAAAAAATTTCTTGTATTAAATTTTAAGTTTTCAATTAACTACAAACGTAATTATTGGGAGTGCAAGCGTTAACAAGGTGATCAGCGCTTAAGTTACGTTAACTGACGAAAATCTCCGATATAGTCTCAAATGATTCCAACCGTTTTGTGGTCACAAGATAACAAAGGTCATGTATGCTTAGCTTTCCAAATATTTGGAGGTAAAGATTTCAACTATACTGTTGATGAAAATAAAATGACGTTCCAGTAAGTTGCTATTCTACTAACAAATTAACATACGATTAATACACGTTTAGTGCTAAAGATACCAACAATGTTTCTTATGATGTTGATTTAAATTTATACGATAAAGTTGACATTAATGTAAACCATGATATATAACTAATGCATTCATGTCAGATAAACTATATGCATTTAGGATCATAAATCAGTAGTCTATGGGAGGGAAGTGGTTGTAACGTTAACCAAACAAAACAAAGAAGGTGGATTCTGGAAGCAACTATTATCTGATGTTGCTAAAGTAGCTTATAGGATTTGTTTAGTTATAGGATAATGAATTTAATTTAGCCAAATTTTGTGAAATTGGACTTCAAAAGAATGCATGATGAAGATTCAGATAGTGAAAATAATTTTATGGATCAATTTGGCAATGGTATGAATCCTCCATTTGATATGGGAGACGATGAAGATGCTATACCTGATGAAATGTCATCATCAGATGATGCAGAAGAAAAGCCTTGCTCATCTGATAATAGTAATATTGAAGAACAAACTCCCACCCCAGAAGCCTAATACTATAATCATATTAAAAGATGTAGCAAGCTGTCCTCTACTTAATATTATGTTTCACATCTGACAGATATTATAAAAAATATGTAGACACTACTTGATTAATAATATAGTGTGATTGTTTGTGATAAAAATTAAATTTCTTGCATAACTTCCATTATTAGGCTAGCTGATTTTCGGTTATCTACGATCATCAGGTATCCTCCATCATATTTCTAAATAGCAGCTCGATTTAATCACTTGTTTGTCATTTATAAGATATTAATACAAAGTATTTTAATTGTAGAAAATATGTTTACCTTTGATATGAGTAGTTCAGGTTGGTCTATTACCTTTGTGTTTATTTCAATAATTTTTCCATCAATATCCCTAAATAGATCATAAATATTCTGATATATTTGTTGGTAGGTTAAGTTTTGTATTATTAAAATGGTAAATGCTGCATTAACTATTGTTTTGGTAGTATGTTGTTGTGGTTATAAAATATTGGCGCAGAAATAGTTTTAATATGAATTAAATAATCTGAGACGTGTAGGGTCTGCATATTATTTAAAAAAATGAAAATAAAGCTTTAATACTGCTTATATTGTATTGAAAATTTTGTATTGCTTAAAAAATGAGATTAGTTATGCATACGATTTAATATCAATCTTTGATCCACATTTCATGTGTAAGGTACATATTGTTTGATTTTTATTGATGTATTGACAACCATGCTTCTTTTTCCCACGTATATTTTTATTATAATCTATAGTGTCTCCTTTTACGCATGGAATATCAATTCTTTCTACTTGAAAGCTTTGGTTAGTTTCAATAGCTATCATTATGATTCTAAATTCGAATAGTATGAAAAATTACTTAGGTCGATAACATATTTTATAAATGTTTTTTATATAAAAATAAATTCATTGAATAAATATACTTATTAGAATGAATCATATAGATTGGATAAGCTTCACTATTACCTATAATAATAAAATAAAGTAAAAATAACTCAAATACAATTAATGTATACATACAGTCTGTTGGAATAAAAGTTCTAAAATATCGTTTATAGAATGGTATTATATCATTCCACTCTTTTTCAAGGTATAATGATTCAACTTCATCCATTTTTTTAACTTTATTGTAAAATTAGAACAATGGAAACAAAACTCAACGTTGAGATTAATTGATATCACGTGACAATATCCAGATTGATAACAAAATGATTCGATTTTCTATTGATTTTTTTATGAAACTGTAATTTTATAAATCAAATTATATTTAAAGTAATTTAATTTAGTACAGAGATGAAATTATAGAGTTTTACATCATGATGGATTGCTCTTGCATGCGAACATCCATAGAATAATAAAAAAAGTTAAGGGGTATGACAGTAAGCTTCTATGACAATGTTCTAATGCTTATTTTATTACTTTTTTTAAGTTTTTCTGCTATAAATCACATATTTTTTAATGAAAATAGTTAAAATTATTGTCCCTAATGTAATAGTTTAAGATTCATTTGTTAGGATGTTTACTCATTATGATAATTAATCAATAGATGATATTGTGATCCTACTAAAAAAAGACTATTTTATGCTTTATTTCCATGATATTAATAGAAAAATAGTATTATTTTATTAGGATTATTATTTAGAATAAAATTTAAACGTATATCTAGTGCTTATTTCAGTGTATCATAGCATAAAAGGATTTTTTTTAAAGTTTTAATGAAACACTTTAATAAAATTTTTTGAAATACAAAAAAAATGAGCCGAAGAACAAATTAATAATTTAGAAACTATTTCTAAGACAGAATAACATAAAGTGGTAAATTTACTTTAATTTAGTTAAGAACTGTGCCTCTAACTATACCAAATATGATATACTACAATACAGGTCTAAAAACAGAAAAACTACTAATTAGTCTGACAATTTCTAAAAAGAGTTATCATCTTAGAATATAATTAAAAATACATTTGCAACAGATGAATAAGGTGTAAAGCTTTTAAAATAACCGTTACATGAATGTCACAACAGTGTTAAACACTTGTATATCGAGGTTAAAAATACTTTTTAATGCTGCAGATCTGATTTATTTTTCTAAATATAACATCTATTGGGTTAATTTAGTAAAAATTGTTTCATAAAATATAGTATCAACAATACAAGAGATATTCGGATACAATGATAGTGTATAAGAAATGTATTCGGATCGATGATGAACGAATGGCTTCTAGCGATCAATTAAAAATTAAATTTATGATTTTATCTTATTAAATATTACCTAATTTTGTATATATCAAAATAATTTTATTTTGAAAATTGAAATATAATTTAATTTTAAAATTATAAAATTTAGTAGTTGAGTAATATCATATCATTCATACAACCCCTTTACTATCTATTGAACTATTTCTTTTTTTTTTTGATAAAAACACTTTATATTATTATTATAGATTAAAAAAGAAAACTGTCTTTGTATGCTATATATCCAACGATTTTTTAAATAAATTTATCCCAATATCACGTGACGCATTCGTATTAAATATTGGCGTGTGTGATATTTGTGAGAAATATTCTAATAATGAGTTCTTGTCTAGTTAAAGTTATAAAAAGATATTTATCAAAAATAGAAAATAATGTCATGAACAAGAAGAATAACTCTATAGATAGTCATGCAAGTAATTCATATTCGTCTTGTTAGCTATTGAATATAGTTGACAACTTATTTGACAAAAAACTTGTTTATTTATGAATATTAAGGTGCTTTAAAGAATCTTTTTAAAAATCCTCATGATATGAACAAGGTTATTTTGTATAATTCAAGTAAATAGTATTTTTGATAAAAACTATTATTAGATACAAAAAAAAATATCAGTAATGAAAGGAAAAATCTAGTAATTAAATAAAAGTATAGTTGTTATTATTTAAAATTATTTTAGTTTACAAGAACAATCTGCTAGTAGTGTAGCACAACAATGTTTCTATATCTATAGAACTATATCGAATGCTATTATTGAGTATATTTGACATTAATATTTTTCTAGGTAATTTTAATATCATTATTAGCTCAAATGATGATATTATTTTATCCTTTTGTTTGCCAAGTTTAGCGAATGAAATTTTAAACCGTCCATGGTATGGTAAAAATAAAATACATTGGCGAATTGTAAAAGTAATCGATCCACCCAATTTAATTTCAGTAGTTAGTGAAGAAATTGAAGACATGGGTCCAACTTTGATTGCACTTGTTGAATTTAATTATCAGCAGGTAGAGCTCTATTTTTAAGCTTGTGACAACATTTGACATGTTCAAATATTTTTACTACTAGATTTATTATGAAAGAGATTGTACAAACAAGCTACTTAAAGGATCACTTGATGAAATAAAGAACATTCATTCATATCATATTTTTTTTACTAGATTTGATTTTGACGGTAAACAAATTTGGTCATATGCATGCCCCTATGAAAACACTCAAAGTGTTTTGTTACCAAAAAATACAGACTATCATAAGTAGTTTATATTTATTTAAAGTTGTGAATATTTTTTTAAATTATTTGTTGTGTAATATGATAAACAGAATGATACTTTATTAGTAGGGCTAGGTTATATCAAGTTGCATGCATTTTATGGAATAGACAAATAAAATACTGCACTAATATGTTTTAATTTTGTTAAGCATTCTATCTACACTTTTTAAAATATAGCTATTATTGTATTGATTTTGTGTTTTTTATTATACAGTCATATCGTTTTTAAAATAGCTATAAATTATGAGAATTATATTATTTTTATTTAATTTATACTCAATATTTAATATTAATAATTCTATTAGTACAATGGTGTAATTATTTTCTTTTGAGGTTGTATATTTAACGTTTTCCTATTAAAAAATGTTATAAAAGTATTTATTATGCTATTTTTTTAAATAAAAACAAATATATAGATATTAAATTTTTTCACAGAGTAAGAAAGCTTTTAGGTATCTATAAGGTTGGCTTTAAAAATGAAATTAAACAATATACGCTACATATTTTCTCTTATAAAATTGTTAAAGAAAAAAATTTAGCATTATAAATTACATTTAATAGGAAATAAATAGTTTAGCTGGATTAATATTGATCAGGCTATGTATTAATCGAATAAAAGGTGTGCCAAGCTGAAAATATATTTCATGAACAAGCTTAATCAATTTGAGATTCTTTATTTGAAGAATAAAATAAAATTTAATTTAAACATTAACTATGTATTATTTAGATGTTTTGCATAATTCTTTTAGAAGATATTTACTTTATATTCAATAGAGCAAAATATTAAAATTGACGCCCATATCTTAATTACTTTTTTAGCTGTTTCATAAAACTTTAAACTGTATATAATTTTAATGAAGATTATAGCAAATCAAGTTATATAACTCAAGTATATTATGTAGATTATGCTTGATCAATTGAATAAAAAATTGTGAATTATTTTACCTTATATTTGTATTAATCAGGTAGAATTCATGTTTAAGTACTTTCCTAGGATTAATATTTATTATGTCAATGACTAAAGACTTGATATTATTTAATCACTATTTCCATGATTATTAAACCTGATTTATTTTTATATTTAATTACATCACACTTTTATTTAATCTTTATATATCAATATAGCATTAAAATTAAAAAAAAATATTTGTTAACCTTATGATGATCAGTTAATTTTTAATATTATGCAATTTTAACTAATCCCAATAGAATACCACTGTTTTATCACATCTTTTGCATATATTATTGTTAGATAATTATAATTTTAAAATATCCATATTATAATATTTAATTTAATTGTACTTTTGAGGTATATAAAATTGTTTATAGTAGACTGGGTCAGTTAAATTTTCATTAACATAGAAAAAGATGATAAGTTTTTATAGGGGGTTGAAACAAATGTGTCATAAAACATGCATCTACAAGATATTTGATCATGTATTATGAAAATTATGTTAATTTAAAAAATGTTACTTTGAATTTGAAAAAGTAGTATAAAATTAGCTATGATATTATCACCTTTATGACAGAGACTTGATTAGAGTATTAATGTGTACCCCTAACAAAACACTACAATGATAGAATAACAATTAAGAAAATTAAATTTATTAATTAACATACCATATAAGGAAACCGTTTTATTTTTTATAAATTCGAAAATTATCTGTTTGATTGTTGGAGTTGCTTAAAATTAAATCAATACATATGTGATGTGTTCAATCGATTAAGGGTGACAATCAGTATCTACTAGGATTAGTTACCAAGGCTAATTTAATCCCTTTGTCAAGTTTAGTTTTACTCATGGGCAGAAAATGTTGTGTGCCACAGTGTTTCACTAATTATAATGCTACAAATAAGCGTGACGCTATAAAAGGTGCAGTATTTCATTTTCCTAAGGATGATAATCTACGATGGTGTTGGATTCGCCATATACAAAGGTAAAATTGTGTGTTCATTTAAATTAGGTCATGTTTAATTGCAAAAAAGTTCCTAGATAAATATTTTATAATAAATTTATTTTTTAAACAATTTAAACTAAAAATATTACAATAATTACTGTTTGTTTTAAGATTTAACCTTTCAAGTATGTTCTAAACTTGCTTAGAGTTAAATAGCATGTATATTGCTGACATATAATTTAATAAAAAGGCCAGAATTTGTACCTACAACAGCAAGTGTTATATGTGAGTATCATTTTGAAGAAAAGTTTCTTACACGACTACCAGTTGGAAGGGTTCGTTTAAAGGAGAATGCTTATCCAACAAAATTTCCACGATGGGGGGACCACTATCATCAACAATTATCCACTATTGATGATGAAATTCCAGACTTTTATCATAAAAATGGTTCCAACAAAAAAAAAGAACAACCATATGCCACAATAGATAATCCACCTGATTTTTCATCCATTACTGGTAACGATCCTATATTTGAAATGGCTTATCGAACAATATGGATGACATTCAACGATGATAATGAATTTGATAAAAGATATTTTTATGAAAAATTAACCAATCATATAGTGTAAGTATTTTCTAAATGATTATTTAACTTTTCAAACATCATTATATGGAAAAATTTGAGCTAAATATATTGCAATAAGTAACACATTATTTTTATGGCAGGGTTTAATTACATAATTTAATAATAAATGAATTTTAGTGGATATATTTTTTGTAGCTAATACTCAACTATCATGTTTACTCATTATAGTAGGTATTAGATTTATGCGGGATATAATATTTTATATAATGATTAACATGTATGTTAAATTAAGGCTCAAATCTATAAATGTTCGAATTATTGTCAATGATTAATAATATATGTCCATGTTATTTAAGTATTATTTCCTATTAAAATTTACCAATAAAATTATTAAAGTGAGTATAATTATGATAAATGTACTTTTTTTAATAATTCATTGGAAGTAGTTTTTAAAGATTCTATTTTTGATTCTTTATGGTAATATAATGTATTATATTTTTAGCCATTTTAATTTTATATATCATATGATTACTTACAATACTTTGATGTATAATGTTATATTATACTACTTCAAATTTTGAAGTAAGCGTTTAATTAAATTCACAATAAAACCCAAATAA
>JRUX01001548.1:0-77154 GCA_001407235.2 Kudoa iwatai
AAAAAAATTTAATTTCTTGTTATTCTATATACCTTCTATGACAATATTCTATTATATTTAATTTTTTGCTTTAAATAATTGATAAAATGAATATAAAGTGGTTAAAGATAGTATTTATTTAATTTATTCTGTAGTTCCCGCACAAAGCGCTATTAAAAAAACGCAAACATTTATTTATAATGAATGATTGATAGTATGGTGGTGGGGAATTTTCACTATTTTTTGTTCCTATTAAATTAAACTATTTTTTTTTGATTTCTCAATAAATTATTTTGATGAATTATTATCTATAAATATAATTTATAGTATTGTTAATATGATATTTCCTA
The DNA here is from genome assembly GCA_001407235.2 of Kudoa iwatai. Taxonomy (NCBI): domain Eukaryota; kingdom Metazoa; phylum Cnidaria; class Myxozoa; order Multivalvulida; family Kudoidae; genus Kudoa; species Kudoa iwatai. The sequence continues at coordinate 330 of JRUX01001548.1, forward strand.
CACTATTATTGCATACTTGTTTTATATTTTATTCTTAAGTTATAATAAATGGATTTACATTTAAAATTTCATTTTTATTGCATATGTAACACGTACACTTTTCCACTTATTAACAGATTTATATATACATACAATAAAAGGAAATAAAAGTGATTTATTAGTTGAAAATCAATATCATATTTTAATTTAACTATATCATATATTTTTGTTTATAATATCATATGAATCATTCATAATGGATGTTATTTTTCAGAAAGGATATCTGAAATAGAGTGCAATGTTAACAAACAGTATGATTCCAACACAAATCGCTACTGTCAAACTATAGTAAGCCATAATTGAAAAATAAATGGAACCTCCTGTTATTTTAAGTTAAATAAAAATATATATATATTTATAATGAATAGTATTAATTTATATTATTATTATGATTTTAAATTTTTCCTATAAAATATTCGTCTAGTATTTAATAGGGGGCTAATATTGACAGTTTTATCAAAAAGTGCAGATTTTTAATTAAAACTAGTCTTGTATGCCATATAAAATCAATAAAATAGTATTAGTTTTCAAACTTATATCTATAAAGAATATAAAATGAAAATTTAAGGAATTTTAAAGATAGTTTAGTGCTTGAGTTTGTAACATTTCGGTATCTTTGCGCATGCGTGTACTGAAGTAAAACTGTTTATTTTAGAAGTTTTGTGTGATTTACAAGTATATTTTGATGTTAAGAATTATTCTTAGACTTTTAAATTAACAAAAAGTTAATTACAAATAGTTAAATTTATATCATATTTTTAGATAAGGTAAAAAAATATAGATCCATTGCTGCGCATGATTATTACTTCTAATAATAATAATAGCCGTATTAAGTTACTTTTCATGTTTATTTCTTCTTCTTGCATAATATTAGTTTTTAAATAATTTGAAATAAATGATAATTCTTTATAATCTATAAAAAGAAAGATTAAACTTGGTTATACTTAGATTGAGGCTTTACCACTAATGTTTTTTATCAAGCTTAAAAGGTTTAACTTTGCTTCCTTCAATTTTTTTATAAAATATTAAAGGTAAACAATTATATCATAATAATATAATATTAAATAATGGTCTATACTTTTTTAACAGCTTGATAGAGATTCTTCACATATATACGTATAAAGAAACTAAAAAAAATAATAAAATTAGATATGTATACATGCAAAATGTTATATATTTTAAAATAACTTTTCTTTATAGTCTTTATTTGATGTGTTAATTTTTGGTATGATGGAAGCATCATAATAATTTAAATCAATCCAACTTTGATCAATAGTACGATACCCAATAATGTACTATATTTGTTAGAAATATAAGGAAAAAATATTTGAAAGAATCACTTTATAGTATGTAAAAAATTCAGGTCGTAGTACATATTTGAATCCTAAATAGAAATAGAATTAGAGATAGAGATAGAATTGGGGGGCTGCTTGTTATATTGACCCATTTGTTTAATTATTCCTTGAATAATATTATGACATTTTAATTCTTTGTAATATCCTTTAACTGTAATATTTATATTTTGTTTGATAAAATTAAAATTATTAAAATTAGTTGCACATTTATCTAACTCTAATTCTTGTAGATTCACTAGTTGTTTGTATTTTTCAGGCCAACAAGGATTAATTATTGTAGTTGAATCATTGATATCACTTTTCTACTGAAATTAGTAAAAAATAATAATTTTTATCATTCATCTATAATACTACCATTAAAATATGATGAATAATACTATTTTCTATAGCCTTGTAACCGAAACAATATGCTATATTAAATTGAAAACTAGTTAATTCATTATCATCATCATCATAAGTGTTTTTGCTTGTATCTAAGTTCTCAACACTATTATTTCTAGGTGGATTACTGTAGTAGTATAATCTTGATTCATCAATTAAAAGTAACACGGAATTATTTTTTAGCTAATAAGTAATAAAACATTAGATAAATATTTTTATAATAATTTTGATTTATTCAATAAAATTATATAATCAATTAATAGAGTAATTCTATTTTATGATAAAATAAAAGTTTAATTTTTTTATTAAAATATTAGATTATTATAAAAAATTAAAAAATTATATTATTTATAAATATTAAATTACTTGATGATCTATTATAGGAGAAATTAAATTTGATAAGTATGTTTTTTCTTGTTCATAACTAATAATTGAGTAATTCATTGTTTTATTTTTTAAATTATCGATATATTTGTCTTTTTTACTAAAATATTATATTATAAAATCATTTATTTAATAATAAATTTACAAAAAATTATAAAAATCATATGAAAATATATGAATATAATTGAAATGAGCTGTTAAAGGGGTATTTTCATATGTAGTAAAATAGTCCAATATATTTTGTGGGGAACCAGTCACATTATTCTCTATTTTATACATACAATTATTTTTATAATAAATATTATAAATTAGTAAAATGGTAACCTTTTTTCCATCCCATGCTGATTTTTTTGTCGTAGAAATTAATATGTGAGCTACTATTTTCACAATACCTGTGAACATCGTATTTATCCACAAATACAATAATTTTCTATATTTTTATGCAATAATTAAATATTATATCAACAAAAAAAAGTATATCATTACATTAGTTGATATTTCTATCAAAAAATAAAGAAATAAGAAAAGTATACTAAAATATGTGTCTCTGGCTATTCTTTCCATTATTATAGAGAGTTTAAATTATCTACTATAAGAAGATAATATATTAAATCATCGAAGTCCAAACATAAATCATTCAAATAATGCTTTTAGTTTATTTTTAATATAATAAAACCATTCTTTTCTATATTTCTTTATTTTTTTTTCTATTTAACATATCAATATAAAAATAAGATTTTAAATATATTAAAATACCTTAACAATATATATATTTTAATTCATTTTATTACTTTTTGACCTACTAAGCCATAGAATTATAAGCATACATTTGTGTGTATTAACACTATATATCATACTTAAAGTATAAATTTCTATTTTAATCATATAATAAAAAAAATCCATTATAAACTCTAATCATAATACAAAATTTAAAAAAAAAATTTATCTTTACATTTTTAATAATATATTTAATGATTATTTTAATTAAAAACTAAATTATTATGTTAATTCTAAATGTTTTCTTTCTCTATGAATATACATCTATAAAGTAATATTGAATATTCTATTAAATAAAAAAAACACTTTATCCTTCTATCTTGATACCCTAAAATCCCATTATTTACAAATTTTACTTTTATCGGATTGTTTACTCTTAATCTGTGTATATGGGTGGACCTAATAAATATTGGTTCATATTTATCATTTTAATTTTATAAGCCACTTTTTAATCATTTTTTTTCAAATGAGATGCATGCTTGATTTAGAATAGTCATTTTAAGTATCATTTTTACTTTTGAAAATTATGATTTTATTGCATCTATTTAGAACGACTAATAATCTATTATTTTAACAGTTTTAACTATATTTTAATACCATTTAACCTTAACGTTACATATACCAACTTGTACCTACGCATTTTAATATTTAATCACGTGACTAAGCTTAACTCAAATCTCACAACCCTATTATATATTTAAATTATACCTATATCTAAATTTGTTTAATTTTTATTAAAATCTTTAAAAAAACTATTATTTTAAGCTTAAATTAAAAAAATATATTAATGATACATCGTATTTAATTAAACAATCACTAAATTTAAATAAGTTGAATTGAAACATATTTTTGAAAAAAAAATAGTCCATATTATATTTAAATACTTGTAAATTATCATTCCATGTCAAATTTAAGATTATAGTATTGGTTTAATAATTAAAAATTTATATATCGTTATACATTATTTATTATTCCTAGTTATATTAATAAAAATAAAATTATGAAATTAATTCTAGCAAACATTTTAATAATTATCAACCATATGCTAGGGTTTCTATCAATAGATAAAATATATTTAAAATATAAAAAGAGAAATTTTTTTTAAAAAGTTAATCAAAAATCTACTAATAGTATTATTCATTTTTATATTAACCTTTTCATTTTAAAAACTTAATAATTAGCTATTCTTTTAAAATTTATTTTTTTTTAATATTTAATGTTAAAATGTATCTTTTTTAAGTAATATAAATATAAACTTTTTATAAAATCTAATTTTTCTTTGTTTACGAGGGTGGTCGACAAAATCCGAATCACTTTTTAGCTTTATACGTGAGTTTTAATCATTTTGCTATTTAAAAAAAAAATATATTCTATATGTTATATTTTAGTATTTAAATTAAAAAAATTTATTTAAAAATTTTATTACACTATTTTTTATAATAATATTTTTCAGATATTATTAATATTTAATTTATGTTATAATTTTCCATACAAATATAATTTTAATTATAAATTTAAATATTTCATAACATATTTTAGTTTTATGAATTTTTATAAAGTTTTAGTTGCATTTTAAATTATTATATTTAAAGTGTTATCATTATTTTCAAAGTAGGTATTATTAATTCATTGTTTTTTTTATGATTATTTAAATATTTTATTAATATACGATGCAAAATAATAATTATTAATATTTTTATCTCATTATATCTATAAGATCATTAATATTTATCATGCTATAATTTCAAACAATATGAGTTAGCTTCTTTTATTTCATCATAGAATCAGATTAAAAGTATTGTATAGAATATTTGTTAATAATAGTTGATTTACTATTCTATACTTTCAAATTATATAAATTACTATTACTTTATACTGATTTATTTTCTGTTAAATAAGAATAAAATTGTTATTAAATTAATCAAATGATATTTAAATTATTTTCAAAGTAATATAAATAATATAGTCTAATATGTTTTTTTATAATAGTTTAAAAGAGACTTTATTGATTTTGAAACTAAAATACCTTATTTTTAGTAATAATCGATCTAAATTAATTAAAAATATATAAAAATTTATGTGTGCATTTAACTATTAGTACTATTTCTAGCATATAGATAATTTTTTCTTTAGTTGCATAGTAAAAAATAACTACTGTACTATTTGAAGCCACATACGTCTATTTTTAAGAAATATTAATTTATTATTAAATATTATAGCCTATTAATAATCTTTACATACAAACTAGTTAATAAAATAGACAAAAATTGATTATTAACACTCAGATTTATAAATTTTCTGCTTAAAAAGTGTTTTAATAAAGAAAATATATTCAATTAAAAGGATATTAGATCTAAAATGTCTACATAAAGTTTTAATTTGATATAATAATGATTGTGATGAAATTAGTGATACAATGTGAATAAATTTATCATTACTTATTTTGTAACTTGCAGCATCATTGTGTTTAAAAAAAATTTATATACTTGCTTTAAAAAGGTAATAGATAAAATGGAATGTATTTAAAGTGATAGAGCAGTATTACCTGGTATACATACGCTTTAAAACAAGAGTGGAGCTAAATAACTACTTTGTTGAAGATGAATATTACAAAAACTTTTTTTTAAAGAATAACTACCAGTATTTATACTTTAAATTCATTCTTTATAAAACTTGCTACCTACTATAAACTATGATTAATGAAACTAGGACCATTTATTGCTCATTAAGAGCACTTACATTTAATCCACACCATATTATCTCTAAATTTTAAATTAATTATTTTTATATTAATATTATAGTATATCTAATACCATATAAATGTATAAAAAGTTCAAATGAGTATTGATTTTAATAAAATAACTTTTTAAATAGCCCCTTTTAGAAATAAAAGTGTTTTTTTGCTTAAAATAAAGTTTTTTTAATATTTTTAAAATATTAAGGGATATATTAAAGATAAAATTGAAATTTTTTTTTAAAAAGGATATATATTACTTAATAAATCATATATGACAATTTTCAATCCGTAACTGCTCTGAATCTAACTTAAACGCCTGAAAGTAAAAATGAATAACCAAAAAGTTAGAGCCATGACTCATTTAATGTAAAAGTATGTTTTTATTTATTTTAAATTAATATAATAACTAAAAATTTGTTATCTGTAATATTTATTGTCATTTATTCTTATAAAACCAAGAAATATCTTGTAAGTAGTTTTAAATGTTATTCGATTAATCTCTTGTTGCTGCAAATCATCTAAATAAAAGTATATTTATTAGTACAGAAATACTAAAATAATTTAAATTTTCTTTTAAAGTTTTTATGTAATGTATTCTATGTATATATGAGTACTAGAGATAAGGTGGATATACTCTTCCTTGCAGTAAACATACTGTAGACGTATGTAGTGAAAACAAGTGTAAGTAGTTTCATTAGATCTAGACAAAAATTTTATATAATACAAAATATTTTATATATGCTTTTATAGTTTTAAAAATGTATTATTATTATATTTAGAGTGAATAAAATCGAGGCTGATTCTATTCGTCTGATATTACCTTTAAAAACTCATATTTCTAAAAAAGTTATTTAACAAATATTCATTTTTTTTTTATAATAAAATGCAAAAAATAATTTTAAATAGATTATTTTTAATTTAGTGAAGAATATGAGTCTTTATATTAGTGATATTCTTTTATGAATGCTTCTAAATGATATAATTAGCCATACATTAGGTTATAGACCACCACAATCTTATGATGAATAAAATAAAATGTTTTAGGTATTATAAATAAATTATTTCTCATTTAAAAACAATAAATTAAGTAGTGAAACTTTTTATTTATAAAAATTAATCCTAAATAAGCATTATGCTATAATTATTTTCGATGAAGTTTATTCTAATATCGTATTTATTACAGTGTAAGTCGTCTGTCTTTAGTATATTTCCTTTATAAGTAAATTTTTTATACATTTAAATTGACGTAAAACTATTATTTTCATCAATTTAATCATAATCATATTATAAGGCTTCTATTACATTAAAGATATTAGCTATTTCCTTTTTCATAGGCACTCGCTAAAGTATAAAGGCGTGTAATCTTCTAAAAAATTTTCATTTCTAGTTATTTTAAAATTCTCTTGATTACTTGAATATAATAAACATTGATTAATGGCAGAAAAGATTTTGTATATATTAATTTGACTAAGTTTATATCAAGATTAAAGCTATTTAACATAACTGGAGAAAATCATGGCTAAAAATAAAATATATAATGAATTTAATTATAAGATATATTAAAATATGTTTAATATTATAAGTAAGTTGACGTCTACATAACATACGATGCAGATATAACGATAATGTATGCACATAAAAGTTAAAATTTTCTTTTGTATTAAAAAACTTAACTTGAATTTATGTTTTTAAGATTTTATATGAATTTTTTATGCTCGATAGATCAATCAAAAACCTATCATAGAGTGAAACAAGTATTACTATAAGAAATTCAATAATCACTAACGTTAAAGAATGCACTTTAATATATAAATGGAACAAATAAATTTAATTTTCAAGTCTTTAATGACACATGCTCAACATTATATTAATTGGCGCAATAAGATGTTGGTTTTTTTTGAAGTTCCAACGTTAGTCATTGACAAATGGTTTCGTCATTGTTGTGTATTTGAGAAAAAGTAGGCTTTTCTATTATATTTACATATTTACTAAGTCAATCAACGTAATTAATTCTGATATGATGCTTTTTTACAATTTATCAAGTAAACCATCTTAAATACTTGAATAACTTAATGCTTAATTTACACTAATCATATAAACTGATAGTAGACTAAATATCCATTGTTGATGGATATAAATAGAATATTATATTATATATTTTTATACTTTATCTCTTAAGTGTTTATTTTAACGTTATAGCGCCTTTTGTCATTCAAAATTAAGGGATTATAAATAAATTAACAATGTACATGTTTTGCTTCCTCTATACCAACTTGAAGGTCCAGGGATGGATACACAGTTTTATTAATTTGACATTAAATAATTCTAACTACAATATAACTTTGTATTAGATCGTATTATTTAAAAATGAAGTGTATTTTACTGATAAACTTATTATTAAAAGGTAACAAACAAATTACTTATTTCACTTTGTTGAATGTTATATGAAATCCACCTTTACTATATACTTTGTTTTGATAACTTTTTTATTATATAGAGTCATATGAACTAATATATAATTACAATTCTCAATAGTTTAAACCACTTTTTATGTTTTAACGATAATAATGAAATGATGTTGTTTTGACACTGCTATCAATTATATTTGCTATCGTTGAAAGATCAAAAAATATATTAAAAAGTAAATGGTTATTTATTTTCTTAAAAAATTGAATAGTTTTGTAAAATTACTTTAAAAGCTAAAGCAATCACGCAAAAGAAAAGTTGAAAGGTGGTTGCTATTTTAACCGACAAGTGACGACAACTGATACCAAACTGCAGTTGAGGGTAAAAGTGGGATTATTTGTCTTTTTTATAATCAAAAAAGTTTAAAATAAAGTTTATTGTATTTAAATAAAAGAAAAATTATTTTTATATTTAATAGGTTTGTTTTTAAGTTGTCAGTGAGGCATGGTATTAAATAAATTCATTTAAAAGATAATGCTGGCAATTTGTTTTATAATAAAACAATTAAGTCTCTCTTTGCTTATGTGTAAATTAAAATATAAAATAAAATGTTTTTACTCATTTTTATAGTAAATAACATGAACTGTATTGTATTGTAAATGAGAACATTTTTGTATGAACCCGTGACTCCACAGCCAACCGCGCATTTACAATAATTTGGCGCTTTATTGATGGCTGATCTATTTGCTAACTTGGTCGATTGTGATAGTGAATTAGCTGATTTAATAAAGGGTGAATTTATACGCCAAAGAGATGGAATAGAGCTGATTGCATCAGAAAATTATACGAGCAAGGCAGTGCTTGATTGTTTAGGATCATGTCTTACCAATAAATATTCAGAAGGTAGAGTTGGTGAGCGATATTATGGGGGAAATGCAGTAATAGATGAAATTGAAACATTATGCAAAAAAAGGGCATTACATGCTTTTGGGTATGACTTAACATAAAACTAATATTTATATATGAATATATAGACTTGATGAAACTGAATGGGGAGTTAATGTGCAACCTTATTCAGGCTCACCAGCAAATTTAGCAGTCTTTACTGGGCTGTTAAAGCCACATGATCGTATTATGGGACTATATCTTCCCGATGGTGGTCATTTAACGCATGGCTTTCAAACACCTAAAAGAAAAGTTTCAGCAACATCAATATTTTGGGAATCTATACCATATAGACTTGATAAAAATACTGATCTTATTAATTATGATGAATTGGAGAGTTTGGCAATGGCTGTCAGACCTTCACTTATTATTGCTGGTTTTAGTTGCTATTCAAGATACCTAGATTTTGCTAGATTTAGGAAAATTGCCGATAGTGTTGGAGCAATTCTTCTTGCTGATATAGCTCATGTAGCTGGACTAATAGCATCAGGTGTCTATCCTTCCCCATTTCCCTATGCACATGTTGTAACCACAACTACTCACAAGACTTTACGTGGTCCTCGTTCTGGATTGATATTTTACTCACTTAAACCAGGCCCTAACAAAGAAAATTTTCCATCATTGATTGATTCTGCTGTGTTCCCTGGTCTTCAAGGTGGTCCACATAATAACGTGATAGCTGCTGTTGCTACTTGTTTTAAGCAGGTTGCGACTCCTGAATTTAAGGCTTATTCTGCCAAAGTATATTATTTCATACCAATTCATATCCTAATTATTTAATAAATATCGTTGATTTTAGGTGGTTGAAAATAGTCGTTTTATGGCTAAATATTTAATGGATAAGGGGTGTGTTGTTATTACCAATGGAACTGATAATCACATTATTTTGCTTAATGTTATGAAATCATTTGGTATTAATGGTGGATATGCTGAAGAATTTTTAGATTTTGTTAATATATCTGTCAACAAAAATGCTTGTTCTGCTGACAAAAGTGTTTTAAGGCCTAGTTGCATTCGTATTGGAACATCAGCTATCACAAGCCGAAATGTTGATGAAACTTGTTTAGTAAGAATATGCGATATAATTATTGAAACGCTTAGTCTTGGTAATTTTATTTTGAGTGAGTTAGAAAAAGAGTATTCCAAGCTTCCTTCATTGAAAGAAATTTTTGCTAATGAAAAGTATTGTGGCTTTAAGGCTAAACTTGATGGTATAAAACAAAAGGTTAGAGATTTAATTGAACATTATCCAATCCCTGCTGGTTTAGTTGACTGTTAAATTCTTCTCGTTCTTCTATCTATTCAGGCCTTATGATTCGTTTATTACGGTAGACAAGAATATGAAAATTCAAATATATCATATGTTATAAATTTTGTCATTATTACAATATTCTACTATATATTTAAATATTCTATTATTATTTTATTTATAAAATAATTATGAGAAACAGAAAATTATAAATCAAAGCTAATTTCTTGTAACCTTAACGTAAACAGTTGTTTTAATTGTTAGCTAGTGACCTTCGCTATCAAAGACTTTTGCATCTAAACCCTTTGAAGTCATTTTTTAGTGAACTTGAGAATATATATGTTGCTAAAAAAGTACAACATATATAAATTTCAATTATGATTGATAGATAGATATAGATTCAAAGGGCTGCATACTTTGTTTTCCTATTAATTTAGCTGCTCAAGTTCTACAATGTTAAAATACTCGATGCGACTTAAATATATAAATTTAGTATCAAAAACAATATATTCAATATGATAAAAAAAAGAAATAAAATTAATACATATTTTTCAAGCGAAAAATGGACTTTAGTTAGATGTATAAACCTAGGGTATTAGGAAGAGTACGATCTAAAATTAAGCTTAGTTTGGATTGTTTACTTTCTTAGTTCTTTATGTTTTTTTCAAAAATTCAGGGAATATATTACAAAAACTTGTTAAAAATAACAAAAGTCTTTGGTACGTAAACCTGCTTTTGCAAAGTAGCCAAATTTTGCTTTGTTCATTTAGTTGGCTATCATATCTCTCTTAAAAATATTTAATTGAAAGTCGTTATAGAAAAAATATTAATAGTTAGTATGCTATAGAATTATTGATTAAGTAGATGTATTTAATTGTCAATTTTCAATGATATTTGAATAATAAAACTAAAAATTTGTAACATAAAATTTTTTTTTTACAACTGCCATTCTGGATTATTTTAGATAATTTATTTCTTTTATGAAGAAGAATTAGATGTATTTCTTGATTTTTTTGAGGTAATATGGCTTTTTGACCGCATTCTGTTATCTTCTTTTGATAATGAGGTGTCATATTTTGATACTATTGATCTATTTTATAATTTAACTTTTTTTTAATATATTTAAATATAATAGAATACGATGAATTGTGATTTTCTTTTTTTTGGTATGAATCTAATATTTTAGGAGCTCCTCTAGAGCAATCTTTTGGTGTAAGAAGTAGCTTATTGCCAAATTTATCCTTTTCTCCAGATTTCGGAGGTTTAAACTCTGATACATGATCCACTCTTATGATTCTTCCTCCTAACTAAAATATTTTAAACAGAATAAAAAAATAAAAATATTTTAGTATATAAAAGTGTAATTTATTATTTACTTTTATTCCATTAAAATTATCAACAGCTAAAATGGTACTACGTTGATCTTCATATGCAAGAAAGCAATATCCTTTAGATTTACCAGTTTTATGATCTCTAACCAAATGAATGGTAACAATTTCACCATACCTTTTTAAAATTATAATTTAAGCAATTGTTTTATAACTATACTGGGAAAAAACACAAATGATATCTCCTTCAGTTAAATCAAAGGGTAAACCACCTAAAATTATAATCAAATTAAACATATTAATAAAGAATTTTACCAATATATATGTAAGCTGAATGACTATAATCAGCATGCCATGATATTTTGTGGTCAAAAATACCAGCTTTTAGTTCATTTTCATTTAGTTTTGATATGTTACGTGTATTACTTAAAAAAATATACAATACAAAATAAAAAAAATTTACGTTAAATAATTCATTTTTTTGAAGGTTATAAAAATTTAAGGAATGCTAAACAGCTACTTAAACTGGTATCAACTGTAAGCGCACGCATTAATAGTGAGACGTGTTATGCGCCGATTGTTGCGCCCTGTTAATTTGATTGCTGTGCCAAGTAAATAGATAATAGTGCTACAGTATAATAACAAATCCATTTTAAGAACTAAAGAGGTGTTTGACTATAAATGGATTGAATTTTATAAATAATTTAAAGATTTTATCGTACAAACCTAGCAGAACATTATCTAAAGGTATCACTATATTTTTGTTTAATTAGATTTTTTATAAAAACATATTAAGTGGATAAACCGATTATCGTTTTAAAAATGGATAGTAATTTTTCTATGGATATATCACTAGAAAATGATGTAGCTATATTGCGATTTGGTTCTACTCAATCAAAAGTATATAAAATGTTTTAGTTTTAAATATAAAATATAACAATGTAGTTGAATATATTATCAATGGAGAATTTGAGAAAAATGGTGGAATCAATCGAAAAGTTTGTAGCAGAACAACCAAAAATAAAAGGCATAGTAATAATGTCTAAAAATTTTGAAAGTTTCTCTGCTGGTGCTGACATAAAGTAAATGTATATAGAATAATTGTAGTTTTATTATGTGAATAGTTTACTGGAAAAAATTGAAACAATTGATCAGGTTTTTGTACTTAAATTTGGAATAAATTATTAAGATGATATTAATTAGGGTCAAACATTATCATCAGAAGCCCAGAATATATTAACTAGATTGAAGGTTATATACATTAAGTAAAATTTTGAGTGATAAATTTATATAGAATATTGGAATTCCTGTTATAGCTGCTATTAGTGGACATTGTATTGGTGGAGGGCTAGAGTTGGCCATGTCTTGTTCAAAAATAATTGCTCTTAATCATAAATTAACAAAATTAGGATTTCCAGAAGTTTTGCTAGGATTGCTTCCTGGTGCTGGTGGATGTGTCCATTTATTTAATAAAGTTTTTATAATAGCATATGTTTTTTATATTACTTTGTAATAATATGATAAAAATTACAATAGATAGACTGCAAAAATGCCTTAGAAATGGTTATATATGGTCGTATGATTAATGCTAAAAAGGCTCATAGTATTGGCCTTTTGGATACGGTAGTAGAACCTGTAGGTGTTGGTTTAAAGCCTAGTAAAGATTGTTCATTAGAGCTATTAAAAAATGTTGCCATTCAAAAAATCGATGAAATAATAAAGGAAAACACTATTAGCCAAGTTAAATATATAAATTTCAACAAATTAGGATACTATTGCGGTGTGTGGGTTGCTAAAAAATTTGTTGATTATAAAATAAACATGTTATATCCTGCTCCCCATAAAATTATTGATGTAAACTTTTGTTATTAATTTATCATATGTGTATAGTAATTTAAACATTATTAAGGTCTTTAAGGAGTTTCTTAAGAATCCATTTGATATTTCAAAACAACTTGCTATTGAGTCACAAGTTTGCTTTTTCTAATTAAATTCATAATTTTTTTATTCCTTTAGGGTTTTGGTGAGTTAGCTGTTACACCATCAAGTAAGAACCTCATAAGTATATATATGAAAAAAGTAATCTATAAATCTAATAAATAGTTTAAATTTAATGCATTATTGTAGAACAAAATAAAAAACCGAGATTATGGAGTACCAAAGAATAATGTTAGGTATATTTTCCATATTTAATATATGTATGTATTAACGTTGAGATAGTTCTATTGGTATTATTGGCTCAGGATTAATGGGTAGTGGAATAACTGAGGTAGTTTATTTGTAAGCCTATAAAATAATACCATAATGAGTTATTAATTAATAGGTCAGCTGTAGAAAAACTGATTATAATGTTGTTTGTGTTGATATATCAGAAGAAATGTTAATTTCTGCTTATAAAAAATTAGAAAAATGGTAAGTTTTAATTTTGATTTAGAATCTATTATTTATTTATTTATGAAAGCCTTTCACAACAAGTTCAATTAGAAAATATGACACTTTATGAAAAAGACGTATTAATGACTCGTACAAAATTTACCAATAATTTTCAAGATTTGAAAGAATGTGATTTTATTATTGAAACTACCACAGAAGATATTGAATCAAAGAAAAAGGTTATATATCAACTAGAAAATATAGTTTCATCACATTCTGTTATTGGTGTAAATACTTCTGCCATATCATTAAATGAGGTAATAAATTTAATAATGTGTTTATTTTTATATATATATCAATTCTATTTTTTAACGATTTTTTAAGTATTTTAATAAAAGTTGTTTGGATTTTTTATTATGATTATTATTAATAGAGTATTATTCATCATTGGAAACTATTTTAAACAAAATTTATATGAAAAAAATATATTTAAAGTTTACATAATGAAGAATATATCATAGTTTTATATAAATAGTTGTTTAATTAAAATATAAATTCAATTTTAAAACGAATTAATTTTCTGTATGTTTTATAAAAATATTAAATTTTAAGTATTTAAATAATAATAACACAAATTTAATAGATTAAATAATAGAATTTGTTATGAATTTTAGTTAAGAATCTTGGTCAGTCAATAGCCTGTCTCTATTTTTTATAAAAAGCCAATAAATAAGTTATGGCTTGTGCTATTTTTTAAATAAATTAGTATTACTATAAGATCCAATTTATGATTTTTGATCAGAAAAATTTAAATATAAAATTCATACAATCTATTAAATAATAAAAAAATTATTTTCATCGAGAAATTTGTTTAAAATACTATTTAGATAGTAAGTGAAGCTAAAAGACCACAAGATGTAACATTATATAAAAAATATTATATATTTATATTGAGTAGATTGTTGGCATGCATTATTTTTCGCCTGTTCAAAAAATGGAACTATTGGAAATTGTTCGACATCCTCAACTATCAAATGATGCTCTCAGTAATTTCTAATTAATATGTTTATCATTTTTGATTATTTTAAAGCACTAGCAATAGATATTGGTAGAAAGCAAGGAAAACTATGTGTTATAGTTAATGTAGACTTAAAATAAATATAGTTGACTAGTTTTTTATATTTAATAAAGGATTGTCCAGGATTTTTTACTTCTAGAGTGTTATTTGCTATCATGTGTGAAATATTATTACTTTTTAAGGTATTAAATTAATTTGATCATATTTAACAATGATTTCTCATCTAGGAAGGTGTAATGCCTCATATTATTGATGATCAAACCAAAAAATTTGGCTTCTTTATTGGTAATGTGTCTCTCATGGATAATATTGGCTTAGATATTTGTTATCATGTCGCTGAATATCTAAAAAAGCACTTTATTTCAAGGTAATCATTTTAAATAGTATACATGCTTAGTTTTATTCTAGATTTAGTCATGTCGACATTAGTCTATTGAAACATTTAGTTGAGAATGGAAACTTGGGTAAAAAATCAAAAAAAGGAATATATACGTACAGCTCTATGAGGTTAATTTATGATTAATATATTCAACTATATTTAAATTTAGTTATGCTGCAAAATACCTTCACGAAGCATCACAAATGGTTTTACCTAACTTATCATTTTATCCAATAGTAAGTAAAGAATTCAGTAATTTATTCTCACATAATGCTTCTCTACAATCACCAATTAATGATGAGGATATTAAAATGCGGCTTGTATGCAAATTTGTGAATGAATGCATATTATGTCTTGAAGAAAATGTTATTGAATCACCTGTAGATGGGGATATTGCTGCTGTTTTTGGTATTGGTTTTCCTCCTCATCTTGGTGGACCTTTCAAATTTGTTGATGAATATGGTGCAAAAAAAATTGTTGATACTATAAACAATTTAAAAATAAAGTTTAATCGACCTGATTTTGTTCCCTGTAAGTTGCTTCAAGAGCATGCGGACTTGAATAAAGAATTTTTTCCAAAAAAATAATACGAAATTCATTAATTTATTACTTTAATATGAAGTTTATCTGAGTTCTATCTACAATAATTAGTTATTTTATATGATTTATTTTAAAATTTAAACTGTGTTTAAACTTTAACCGTGACTAACATGATTTATAAAATAAAAAATTACTTAAATATAATTAAATTATTTTTTATAATAATTTAAGCATTATTTTGCTTTTATCTAACATTTGCTAAAAAATATCAAATAATTAGCTTATAAATTGTATTTGAGGTCAATTTATACAGTGAAATATTATGATATTACTTTTTTTTGTGATGTAATTGTTATATTTAATATAAAAAATAAATTGATTACAATATAAAAAGCATATTTTTCACTATTAAATTAAAAAAACATTGATAAATATAACTTGTTTCAAAATTTCAGCTCAAAAATTCTTAAACATTATTTTTTTAAATAATGTAGTGTTTTTTTTTGGTTTATAAAATGACTATAATGCAAAAAAAATTTAAGATTCTCACTTCACAATTGACGTGGGATTAATAAGTTGCTTACAACATACTAATCTTATAATTAAACAATACTATCATCATCAGTCTTGTAAATGCTGTAAATGTGTTTACTTATTGTTTTAAACATAAAAATGTATCATTTGAGTAGTAATTTGAACTAATTTACTAATATTTTTTACATATTTATTTATTATTCTACACTTATATATGAAGATGGTGTATGCAAAGTTAATAAAAAGTTTGATTTTAACTTTATTAGCTATTTTCTTGCCTTATGGCGAGTATTATACTTAAATATACAACTTTGTTTAAGAAATAAAAATAAGGTCTCTATCATTTTTAAAGTAGCTATAGTTGATGAAAAAATTTAAAACTTCATTTAACTTATTAAATAGACATTTTACTCATAAACATGAATATGAATCTATATTATTTGAGAGTATTTTCAAATTATTATGAGATATAACACAATTATATAATAATGATGGTAGTATTATAAAAAGGTTTATAGTATTGATACATATACTACTGTAATTATAACATTTAATCATCATATTTACAATTGTGTCATATAATCTTTTCTTTTGTAAATTCCAACCTATAAAAAATGTTACTAAAAAATTAATATATTAGATTACTTTATATAGAATAAGTGAGATAATTCCTATAATAAGTAAAGCACCCAATGCAGCTACAATAAAAACCCAATAAGGAATACTACTAATAAGTGATTGTTTTATATCTTTTTTTAAACTGATAGGAGTCTACAATATAGAATAGTGAATAGATTTATGAATCAATAGAGTAACTTGAAATGTTGGATTAGAATGCATGACAATAGATTTAGTTGAACTAAAGGCATTACCACCATTTAAACTTAATGTTAATTCAGGTTGTTGCATTAATCCATATAACTTGTATATAAATATTTATATATATATAATGATTTCAAATTAATTTTACCTTTTCTAATCTTAATAAGCCATTTATAACAATATTAAGTTCTTTTCCAGCAAGAACTTTTTCATATTCACATATAATAATAAAACAACTTCCTTTTGAACAATTCTAAATATTATTATTGTTTTTCTAAAAAATATTTAAAAACTTTTGTAGGTTTGGCTTTTTTGCTTAATTCAACTAATTGAGTATAGTTAAACTTTCTCTATTATAATATTTAATACACTAATAATACACAATCTATAATTACATCTGATTTTATATTTGAAATAGTATTACAGGGTACTTTTTTTCTATTAAATGATTCCTTCAATATAATTTTTTTAAATAATGAGAAAAATACAACAGATATACGTTTAATCCTAAGAGATAAATGATTTGAGTACCATTTATTGCTACAGGTATATGAATTTCTAAAAAACCTGATGGTGAATTATGTGGTCCTCCATTAGATACCTATTTTTATAATATATTTTTATCTTTTTTTTTTAATTTATTTACCACAGCATGTAAATTAAAGGGTGGTAAAATATGAATTGTTTTATCTTTTTTTGGACCAGCTTGAGTTTTTGTTGATATTAATAAGGATTCTTTATTATCATTAACTTGAAATGATGACGGATTACAATAACTAACAATATTATTTAATATAAAATATTGATTTTATGTATTTTCATTCTACCTTGTGATACTTATTTGTGATTCAACTTTGAATGGAATACTTAGAGAAGCTGAGTTATTATCCATAGTTACTTCTTGAATATGACTAATTTAATATATATAATAATATTTAAATTATTAATTTTATAGTACTTTTCAATACTAAGAATAAATGTATAGCTTGATAATTTGTTTTTAATATCTAATTTTGATTGTACGTGGATTACAAAACTAAACTAAAACTAAAAGTAAAAACCAAATTTTTAGTGAAAAATATAATTTACTGAATCTAATGGATATAATTTATCGGTGATTTTTAATAAAAAAGTGTTAGTTTTTGCATTTCCTTCAATATGCTCTTCAGTAGCTCCATTATTAATCTAAAAATTATCTAAAAATTAAACACCTTTTATTATGAAGTATATACATTTTTAATTATAAATTCAGTAGGCAAAATAAGCTTTCCAATAATATTAGTAGCTTTTTTATTTTTACAATCAATTTTAACTATAAGTTTAAACGCCACTCCATCAGTAATAGCTTCACTACATTCGTTTTAATAAAAAAATCACAAAAAACTATACAAAGATAACCTTTCATTAAATTCAGAAGTGAATGTTAAGGCTAGATCTGGTTTACAAACATTATTGGGACAAGTATCAGTAATAGAAACCTATAATCATTAAAAAATTTATTTCTATAATTATGTTTTTTAATTTTACAGTTTTCACAATTTCTTCAAGTGTTTTATCATTTACAAAAATATCTTTTACACTTTCATCAACTGTAAGTGTAGAATGAAATTTTAGGCTATTATCAACTCGCATATATTTTCCCTATATCATTGTGTTAAATATATATTTATATTAATTATATAATTTACCAACAAATAGTTATAATTTGAACAATCATTGTTATTATCAAAATCGTTTCTTTTATTAACAGTAATTTTCTTAGAAATTTGATTGGAATCAACTGTTTCAAATTTTCCAGTATCTTCATATAGTGATTCTAAATCTGAATAAGTATTTTCTAGACTTTTTTCTTGTATTTTAACCTGAAATTCAAGAGCTATATTATTTTTTATTTAAAGATCCATATATATTTTAACTAGTTACTCGATTGTGCAACACCATTTCCAGTAAATCGAGTACACACTGTAATAGTTATACTAAGATGGAAATTAGTATTCATAACAGGTAATGATAAAAGTCAATATTTACCATGATTTTTGTTCTCCATTAACAGTACACTTAGGCTGGTTAGACAAGTCTATGTTATCATTTGATAGAGTGACACTGTAAAATATAGTTGCTTGTGGAAATGGAATCATGTAAATTACTCTCCCAAGACCGCCAATTAATAGTTCTTAAATTAATATTTATAAATTAATAAAAAATAATTCTTCAAAATTACCATATTTTCCATCACCATCAGTATCAAATACATCTAAACTGTAGCCAAATAAATTTACAGGATCCCCACTGAATTCTGTTTGATCAATGGTCTATATAATCATTATAAAAGGTCATATCATCATAAAAAACTCACAGAATATTGATTTTTATGAAATCCAGTTCTTGTTTGATAAAAAATATACAAAAAACCTTTATTTTCAAATGGTGCACCAACAATTACATCTACAAAGAGGGAAAATTTAAAATGAATATACATGTTAAAAATAACCTTCAAATCCATTAGAATCAATATCCTTGATATTATAAACATAAAATCCAAATCTTGACATTTTTTTTCCAGAAAAAATAATAGAAAAAGTATATTCCATTTGGTTACTTTCAGCCTATATAAGTAAATAAGTTACATGAATATTATTAAGTAGAATAGAATTTTCGTACATTAAATGCTGGTTTTACTAAACATAAACTTCCGGATTCATGACCATTAATACTATCAAATGGCATACCAACAACCATATAATCATATCTATAGAAAATGATACTAAATCTAGTAGAATCCATTCATAATACGTTGATTCTGTAGTAGGAGCTATTGCAAAATGTAATCCAAATCCAGTAAATTCCTTTTGCTATTATAATTTATTTTATTTAAAATTAAATGTTCATATATATATTATTTACTTCGTAACAAATACTTTCATAGCTATTAATTAGTTTTCCAACCTGATCATTTGGAATATTTGTTAGTGTTGTTTCATCTAGTCCAGCCATAAGATATACTAATAGACATCCTTTAAAATGTTTGCTTTCGTGTGCAGAAACGATTAATTCTATAACAATAATGAATTTTTATTTTAATAAATATTAACTAAGAACCTACCATTTCCATCACTGTTGTGTACATTTCCAAGTTTAAAAAAGTGTCCTTTGTGGATTTAGAGTAACATATTTACATATATTTCTTAATTTTTATAATACCTATCATTTTACGTGGGTTATATGGTGCTAAAGGCTTATCAGTAAATCCAAGGCATGGGGCTCCAGTTGGAATATTGCATCGATATATTATTCCTTTAATTTGATTATTTAAATCATTTAGAAATTTTGATTTACCTTTAGTGTTATCATAAATTGGATTTCCAAAATAAACTTGATTGGTGGTTATAACTTCAGCATGTTTTCCAGTATAGTAATAATCTATAGTTTACGCTGTCATAAATGGTCCATTTTATTTATTTGCAAATACCTCTTCTTTTATTTCTTTTAGCTTTAAAAAATTGAAAATGAAATGGCATGATAAAGAAATAAATGTTACCGTTAGGGGGCCTTTTAATTCTAGTCTCGTACTTTGTTAAAGCTCCAGATGGTTCCTTATGATATGTATTTTTTGATTTCATATCCAAATAATTCCAAATCTTTATTTAAAAATATCTCAAATTTTCTAATAAATACAAATTACATATTGAAAATCAGCATTTGGACTTCTTGATATGTAACTTCCAAAAAAATACAATGATTTATTATTAACTATATATATATATATATATAGTATAGACAAGAATTAAGAATGATTTATACCTGTAGTAGTGGTTTGAATATTGTTTATATCATTAATATTAAATTCATATACTTCTCCATTATCTTTTAAAGGATCTGATATGATAATTCTAAATTTCAAATTGAAATACGTTAAAAAAGTTTGATTTACTGTGATCCAGTTTGGAAAGCTACAGAAAATCCAAAATAATTTGTTGAACCATCTTTTTTAAAAATTTTAGCATCCTTTACATTAAAATTTTGTTTTGTTAATGTAAAATACATTGAAATATAAAAAATAATAAATTTTATCATTTTATATAGAATTTCATATAATTGTAATAATAATCGCCGGGTGGTAAAGCCAATTATAGCTATAGTTAATCAACAATCAATGGATATTATGCGATAATTTCCAAATAACCTTGTGTATAATAAAATATTTTCATTATTTTTCATTTAAATAACTTAAAAACAAATTGAGTCAACATTTATTGTATATATTTATTAAATATATTATCTAAATCAATTGTATAACAGCAAACTATCTTTTATATAAAGAATTATCAAGAACAAATTATTTGAATGTTTTATTATGAGTTTATGACTTGGTTTGCTTATCAAAACTAAAGAAATAAAAGTTAGCAATCACTTGTTAAATTTATTCAATTTATTATTTCAATAACATTTTTTTTAATTAGAAATAGCTGATTATTACATTGATTATCTATAATTTCTATTCACTATAGTCTATAAATTAATTTAATCTTCTATTCGGAGTTATTGATATTTATACTTTTCAATATTATATAAAAACATTTATATATAAATTTATTTTTATATGGTAACAATTTAAGTTTAATATAAAAAATCGTATACCTTACATTAATTTAGTCTTTTGCAATTTAAAAAAAAATCAAATAGAATATAGTTTTAAACATTTAATTTTACATAGCTATCTATACATATAAAAATATATTTTATTATTTCTATAAGTAGGGTAGAATTTTTTTATATATTTTATATAAAAAAACTTTCTTTTTAATTTTTACTACCATTTAATATAATATAGTTTTCCATTATTGATTTTTTTCTTTAAATTCTATATTAGGTAATATAATATAAAAAATAAAACTTATTTTTAAATAATGTTTAAAGAGTTATTTATTTTTTGATCATTTCTATGATCACTATTAAAATAAATGGACACGAACCATTTTACAACACTAATCGGTATCATTCGGCAGGATCATTATTTTTTATTTGATCGAAACCTTACATTAAAAATTGGTTTTTTTAATATAATATGAAAAAAATACTTTATATATTTATAAAGTAACAATTATAAAAAATATAAATAAGTAAAAAATAAATTTAAAGATAATATAATGAACTGATTATTGAATACAATTTATTAAGTTTCGAAGATGAATCAAACTTCGTTAAACATTTTTAATACATAAAGTAATATAACCACTAAATTTGTAGCATATTAGTGTTTGAATAAATTTTTTTTAGTATATTCAATTTTAAAATATTTAAATAGTAGATAGTTTTAAAGGATAAAATAAAGTATATTTGTATTTATTGCCTATTAGATAAGCTTATTAATATAATGTCAATATATACTTAAATTATGAAACTATTTTATAGTTGAAAATTAAAATTTTTAATATAAATGAATTCTATTTGATGTTTTTATATATAATTATAGTAAAAATAAGATTTTGTAAATATTTTACTATATTTATATTCAATTAAAAAAAATCGTACTAAAAGTTAACATACTATGAAGATAAAATACAAGAATAGGAACAATAATAAAACGTTATTTATTACTTAAAGTAGCAAATATTGTTTTTTTAATTAAAAAATGAAATATGATTGAAGAAAGAGTTATCATGATAATTTACTATATCATAATTTCTTAATAAAACTTTAATATTTAATAGATCATCTTCACTTTTGATATTTTAAAAAAATGTTGTACTTAATTAAAATAGAATTTAATTAAAAACTAACTTAAATATGCATTTAACACGAAAAATGAATTTTTTATTAGTAAAATTAACCATTTTTATAATTTATAATAGATAAATTTGTGTAATTTTTTATTAAAATAATAAAAAATGAAGTATTTTAAGAGGAAATACAATAAATTTAAGCTAAAAATATTGAAATTATGGAAATAAATATTTTTAAACATTTATTATTATCTATAAATATAAAAAATATTATTTTATAGAAAATTAAAGCTAAATTAAATATTAAATTTTATAATAATATATGTGTTTATGATAAATAAAATAATTATTGATAGCACAATTAGTCAAGAAGCCCTCTAAGTTCATTAGAATATACTTTTCTTTTAAAGATCCCCACCTAGATAAATTATGAAAAGTAAGATTAAAAAAAAGGAATTACTTTATAAAGAATGCCACAAATAATAAGTGCAAGTAAAATAGCTCCTATAACTGCAACAATATATATCCAAAAAGGTATATTCTTTAGAGATAATTTAGAAGCTTCTTTTCGTATTAAAACAGGAATCTAATATTCAATTATATAATGTAAAATGATATTTTAATTATATATTACAGTTGAGCTTGAATTAGAGTTCATTATTATAGTATCCATTGAATTGAATGTATTTTTAGCATAAATAGTTAATATTTCTTCTTTAGTAGTTGTAATTTGATCAACCTTTTTGTATATTATAAAATATAATATGTTGATTTAAATGATTTTACTGCTTCAGAACTTAAAACACCAACAACAAAGACAGTAAGATCTTTTTCATAAAGTATTGTATTGTAAGTGCATTTAATTTTTAAGCATGCCCCCCTGGGACATTCCTAATAGGATAAAAGTGAGTTTATTTAGATAAAAAAAAACAAAATAATATACATCTGTTTTTTCTTCTGATAAGCTTTGTTGAATTAAATCTGAATATTCATATTTTTCCTAAAGGAATATTATATTCAGTAAAATTTACTTATTTCAATTACTTCTGATTTAATTTTATTCAAATTAAGACACAAAGGAGGATTTTTATCATTTGATTCCTATAGAATATCAATTTATAATAAAAAATTATAGTTGATAACAATTTAATTACTTTAAGGTCATATAAATGTAAAATTTGTTTTCCATTAATAGCAACTGGAACACTTATTTCAATAAAACCTGATGGAGAATCATGTAAACCTGAATTTGATACCTATTTAGTTATTTAAAATGATTAATTATTAAATGTTGTATTGTACAATAATTTGTAATGAAAAAGGAGGATATTTTAGTTCATTTATTTGTTCCTTTGTTAATTTATTTGTAAGAGTATCAAATGAGAGAGAATTGGTTACAAATGAAGATGGATTACTTAATCTATAAAAATTTAATGTATGATATTAGTCATAGATTTTTAATGATTATTTTTACCCGGTAAATGTTATTTGTGATTCTAATTTAAATGGTAAGGTTAATAATTTTACATTGTCTTCATTATTGTTATCCTCTAGATCACTAATAGTGTATTAAATAAGAATAATTTCATAAAAAGTCATTATAATACCTATACACTTTTATTTTGAAATCATAACTACTTTTTTTTTTCTTTATACTAAATCTCGATTGTAATATTGCAGTAAATTCAATCTTTTTATTGAAAAAGTGATTATTTGTTATATATTAATTTAAAAAGAAGCAACTACTTTTGTGTTTGGATAAAGAAAAGAGGAAATTTCAACCCTATACACTCTTACATTTTCCTCCAATATAATTGAATATGTAACTCCTTGATTAATCTAAATATTATAATAATCATATTTATTTTTTAAAATTGATATTAAGCTATATTTATAATAGTTACACTTTTCACGTCAAATTCTAATGGTACAGTTAGATTTGCCTTGATATTTGTTGTCTTTTTGTGTTTATTAGTTATAATTACAAAAAATGAAAAAGCAGCTCCATCTTCTATTACTTTACTAAAAAATAATATATATATTTAATTTTTAACTAATTAAAGAGCCATTATAAAGTAACTTACTCATCATTAATGTTGGAAGAAAGTTGTAATTGAAGATCAGGTTTACATATTTCTACAGAGCAATCTTGATTAACTGGAATCTATATTATTAAAATAAATGTTTAATAAATAGTTAATAAATATAACTTTTAATATGGCATCTTCATTGATATTATCATTGACAAAAATAGTATCTAATCGTTTGTTAAATTTTATGCTAGCTGTAAATATTAAATTTTCATTTGCACGCAAATGTTTCCCCTAAATATAATATAGTTAAATATTATTTACTATATATTTAAGCTTACAAGAATAAATTTATATTTAGTACAACTTTGTTTAGTTGAACCTTTATTAACAGTTATTTCTGATTCTACAGTATTGGATTCTACTCCCTCAAATGTCCCAGTTTGTTCATATATATTATTGTTACTTATTTTCATATTAGATAAACTTTTTTCAGATATTATTAAATCAAATTTAAGACCTAAATTATTCATCTATTAATATAGAAATATGAATTTTATGTATATATACTTGACTCTGCAATACCTCTTCCACTAAAATAATAACAATGTTCTATTTCTATACTAAAGGGTTATAAGTTTTCTAACATTTAACTTTATTTATATTTAAAATACCAAGGTAGTGTTTCACCTTTTATATTACAAGTAGGTTGATTTTTAAACTGAATAGTATTGGATGAGGAAGTTAATGTATGTGTAGGAAGTGCTTGTGGAAGTGGTATCATATAAATTACTCTACCAAATCCACCAATAAGTACTTCTAATTATAAAAAAATAAATTAATAAAACTATTTTGACTAAATAAGAAAAAAAATAACCAAACGTTCCATCATTGTTTGTATCAAAGACATCCATACGATATCCAAACATTTCCACAGGGCTCCCAGCAAGATCTATCTGATTAATGGTCTACAATTTATTAACATATAGTTTATTTATCATATTAAATTATTGTTACACTGTAATGATTTTTTTTAAATCCATCTTTAGTTTGATAGAAAATATAAAGAAATCCTTTATCTTCAAAAGGTGCTCCCACAATGATATCTATTTTTTACAGTGATTAGTCAAAGAATCAAAAAAAAAATAACAAAAATGTATTTAAAATTA
Organism: Kudoa iwatai; assembly: GCA_001407235.2. NCBI lineage: Eukaryota > Metazoa > Cnidaria > Myxozoa > Multivalvulida > Kudoidae > Kudoa > Kudoa iwatai. The sequence goes on from JRUX01001548.1 coordinate 26,579, forward strand.
ACAAATTTAGCTAATTAAATGAATAAATATTGTCATTTTTACATACGTCTAAAAAAGTATACAACAGCTACTACAGGAATTAACCATTTTTTTAACATATATTAAATTAAAATTTTTTTAACAATATTCTATTATATAAGATGATTATTAAGATAATTTTATGCAATAAATACCTTCATAACCATTTGAATCAATATCTTTGACATTATGGACATAATAACCAAATCTTGACATTTTTTTTCCAGATAAGATTACTTTAAAATCAAACTCCATTTTGTTTTTCTTAGACTTTATATAAATATTTTTATTTTAATAAAAAAAAATAATTTATACATTAAATGTTGGTGTAACAACACAAATACTACCAGATTCACTGCCATGAACATAGTCAAAAGGCATACCAACCACTATAAAGTCATAACTAAATATTCAATATAGATGTTTTCATATATGTGTATATAGATGAGCATATGAAAAATTATAAAATAGATTCATGTTACTTAAAATGGGGATTGGGTACAACAGCGAAATGATAACCAAATCCAGTAAATTCTCTTGACTATAAAATAGTGGTAATTGAGTATAAATATACTCAGAATTTTACTTCAAAACAAATGGGTTTAAAATTTCTTATATGTGGCCCAATATCATTATTTTTGTAAGCAGATAAATCAACATTATCAAGCTCTTTAGTTGAATGAATAAAAATACATCCTTTGAAAATTTCTCCATAAGGAACGGAAACTATGACCTCTAGATAGATATAGGTTATGATATAATTATCTTGATGTAACTTAAATGAAAATCGTTTACCTAGACCATCAGTATTATATACATTTCCAAGTTTAAAATATCTTCCTATATATATATATATTACTTCCCTAAATGTGTATATAGGAATAAAAAATATACCAATAGCTTGTACATAAGCTTTATCAGTTACTTCGACATCAATCATCGTTATACAAGGATCATTTCCTGGAACATTACATCTCATTAAGGAACCTTAAAAATTTTGTTAAATGAAATATTTTTTTTTAAAACCATAAAATCCTCCGGCTGCGGCATCACTGTAATAAACCAAATTTCTATTGATAACTTCTGCATGGGTTCCCAAAACTGAAAAACCTAAACAATTGTTGCATTATAACAGTTAAAAAAATAGTAAAATCTATTAACCTCCATATTTGTTATAAATTTTTGCTCTATATGGTGTTAGATAAGAGTTTGGCTCTTTTAAAAATGTCAAACTATTTGTATAATCCAAATAGTTCCATATCTTTTAACAAAAAGAATTACTTAATAAATTATTGAAACCTATTTACATATTGAAAAGAAGCATCAGAAGATCTTGATATATAGCTTCCCATAAATTTAGCTTGATTTGCTTAAGATATTCAATTTATTTGCTATACTCAAAAAATTTAAATATTACTTGTGGTAATTTTAAATGGGTTTTGGATATCTGATAGTCTATATTCGTATAGTTGACCATTTCTATCATCAGGATCAGAAATAATTATTCTTTAAATATATGTAAGTAAATTTTATTTGTTAAATATATTTTTTACGTTGATCCTGTTTGAAATGCTACTGAAAATCCAAAATATTTTGTTGAGCCACTTCTTTTTATTATTTTAGCTTTATTTAAATTAAAATTCAGTTGGACAATTTTTAAATAAAATATAGATATTATAAATATCAAGGTTGTAAAAATCATATATTTTCTTCTTTAAATGTATAAATATATTATTATAAATAAAAATTTGTATATAAATAAACTGCTTGTAACGACAGTAGTATTAATGTTTACTTTGATTTATTAATGATCCAATCGTAATTGATTTATTATTTAATGAATGTTCGTTAAAAAATGTTTCATTTTAACATAATTAAGAAGCCATATTTAAGTTTAATTCATTTTAATATACTTTTAATAATTTTATAAATCAGGTTTATATAATTTTTTTAATATAAATAATAACAACTATTAAGTTAAATTTATATAAAATAGTAAGATGATGATTTTATTAAAAAATTTAGTAGTTTATTTTACACTATATTGAACATATTACTTTTAAAATTAATCTATAAACCGCTTAGAAATTTTTTATGATATTTATGTTACATTTTGAGCTTTCATGTGTCTATATCTAAGTGATCAATTTTATTATTACCTTAAAAAATAGCAAAGTTATGTGAGATATGTTTAATCCTTGATAATAATTACTTGACAAAGCTTTTATAAAAACTTTGTGTTAATAAAAAATCATAATTACTCATAAGAAATAAATGATAATACTTTATCATTTCACTAAAACTCTCAAAATGACTATTTAATGAGTTAAACTTGAAAACTGTTTAAAAATATGGCATTCTATATCTTATTTACATCCTAGAATTTTTTATAAGATAGTATAGAGGAGTATGTAATTTTTTAATAAACTTTTAAAATAGAATTGATCAATAATGAATAAATAAAAGATATATTTAATCAATCATTTTTTAAAATTAAAAAAAGTATCATTAAAAATGCATTAAATTTGAATATTTACTATAATTTTATTATTAAATCTTACAATATAGAATCTTTGCAATAAACTCATTCCTATTATATCCAAAAATTTAATTAAAGATACATATGTTAGTTAGGCTTATTTCTAAATAATTTTTATTTGATTATGTAAAATTGATAGGATAAATGTATCAATTAACTATTATCATACTAGACTAGTTAGTAAAATAAAGACTTACAAAAAGTTTTATAGTCTATCTATAGCAAACAGAATATTAAAAATATCCTTCTTTTATAAATAATATTGAATTATATATATATCTTAAAATAATCAGTCATTTTATTAGAAAATAGTTAACATATGAATTTAATATTGAAATTATAAACTATAATAGTCCAAATATATATATATATATATAAATGGCTACTAACAAGTGTATTAATCAACTAGAGCTGTTTCAGCTTCATTAAATTGTTTTTTCTTAAATATTCCAGTCTAAAATTAAATTCAAAGTATAAATATTTAAAAAATTTAGTCACTGCATATAGAATTCCTGATATTATAGCCAGAATAAGGAGTGCAGCAATAACAGCTACAATATAAACCCAATATGGTAAATCTTGGAGTGTTAATTTACTTGATTCTTTTTTTAATGTAATAAAAATCTAAAAAGTTAATTTTATTTTAAAAAATAATTTTATAATATAGTATTTTACATAAGCTGATGAATTAGTCATCATTTTTACAGTTTCAAAGCTGTCAAATTGATTGTTAAACGATATAGTCAAGTTTTGATCAGGAATAGTTTCAATTCTTTCTAACTAAATAAAAGTTTTTTTACCATTAATTATATCTTAAAAGAATTAATAGAGCTACATTTTTAGAAATAACTACACCTACAATAAAGATTGTAAGTTCTTGTTCTGCAGGTACAGTATTGTATTTACATGACATTTTTATACAAGCTCCTTTAGGACATTCCTTCATAAAAAAATGATGTAATTTTAAACATTTGTTTTTTTAAATACTTCTGTTGGTTGTATTGATATACTCTTTTCTACTAAATTTGGATATTCATATCGTTCCTTTAAGTAAGTAAGTTAACTTATAAGAAATTATTATTGGATAAATACTTCTGATCTTATTTTGTTAAAATTATAGCATAATGGTATTTGAGATTCTAATGTTGATTCCTATTATTTAAAATTAGTAATAGTTGAGTAATAATTGTATATCATAACTTTTATATTAAATATGTGTAACAATTGGACACCATTAAGTGCTGCAGGTACATTGATCTCTATTTTACCTGGTGGAGAGTTGTGTGGGCCAATATTTGAAATCTAAAAAATGTATAGATAGATTTTAAAATGAAAAAAGGTCATTTTACTATTATACGAAAAGTAAAAGGAAGATACATAAGTTCAGCTAATCGAGTTTCAGATAAATTATCTGGTAATTTATTAAAATCTATATTATTTGAAATAAATGAGGAAGGATTGCTTATTCTACATATTTATTTTATAAGAATTTGATTATTAACAACTATAATAAACCCTGTAAGATAGATTTGAGATTCAACTTTAAATAATAATGTTAAGGTTTTTTGGTTATCTTTTGGATTATAATCATTCAAATTACTAAAAAAACTTAACAATTTAAAATGAATAATAGTAATAAACTTAAAAATATTCATTTTAAAAGTATAAATTTGTTCTTTTTTTTTATATTTATATAATGGTTGAATAGTGATTGTAAAATCCAACTAAAAAGATAGCTTTAAGATAAAAATAATACCATTATAGACTTGATTATAATTTAATAATACTTTCGAATTAGGATTCATGAATGATTGTACATTTAGAAAGTATGTTTTTTCATTGTTTTCTTCAGTAAAATTATGAGAGATACCATTATCAACCTTATTGTATAAATTTAAAAAAAATCATGTAAATGGTTTAAAAAATACATAATTTACACTAAATATAGATGGAATAGTTAGATTTGAGCGTACAAACAGAGCTCTTTTATAATTGTTTATAACTTTAACCAACAATTTAAATGTAGTACCATCATTAATTTTTCCCCTTAAAATTATTATTAACTTGATAAAATTTAATCAATTTTACTATAAAAATAAAATCATATAAAACTGTTAAAAAAAATATCATTTTATAAATATATATATATATTAAAAATTAAAATTTTTATAAATGGTAATAGAATACATATCATCAATGTTGGATGTAAGTTCTAGTGTAAGATCAGGTATACATATATCTATAGAACAATCTTGTGTCACTGGTATCTAATATATAAAAATTATAATTAATAAGCACAAATATAAATTACCTTAAGAGGTTTTTTTGCTACATCAAGATTATCATTAACAAAAACTGTATCTAATCGTTGATTAAACTTCATACTTGCTACAAATACTAAATCTGTATTTGTTTGTAAAAATTCTCCCTTAAAAATTTCATAAATAAAAAATATAATTGAAATCAAAAACAAAAAAATACAAGAAGAAATTGATAATTAAAACATTTTTCTTGTGTTTTATCTTTGAATACAGTAATTTGGCTTTTAAATATATTTGAATTAACACTATTAAACATTCCAGTTATTTCTTGTATCCTTTCTATATTAAATTCAACATCTTTCATACTAATTTCACTAACAATTGTATCAAATATAAGACCTAATTTTAATTTTTATATAGAAAATTGATTGTTTCTTTCAAAAAAAATTATACTTTGTTCAGTGACATCTTTTCCTGTAAAATAATAGCATAATTTTAATTCTACACTATAAGTAAATAAATATAAAAATTTAATAACATATTCTTAATAAAACTAATTTTCTTTAATTTATTTTAATGTTACCATTTTTTAGGCTTGCCATCAATTTCACATGTAGGTTGTTGTGTAAATTGTATAGTCTTAGTTTGTGATGTTAGAGAGTAATGCAGTGTAGCATGAGGTATTGGTATTAAATAGATAACTTTTCCTAAACCTCCAATTAATACTTCTAAATTTTCTTTGTATTAAATATAATTAACTAAATCATATTCAACCTGGTCTACCATCTCCATCACTATCAAAAACATCTAAACTATATCCAAACATATCAACGGGTTCTCCTGGTATATCATTTTGATTAATCAACTAAAAATATATAAATTATTAAAATTCACTTAATATATTTACAGCATAATTATTTGAATCGAAACCTGTTTGACTTTGATAAAAAATATAAAGGACACCATTATCTTCAAATGGTGCTCCAACAATAACATCTATATGAAATGGTGTTAAATAATATCTCAATATATATTATTAAAATAATTTTATTAACAATAGAAAAAACTGATTTACAATATAAAATAAAATTTTATAAAATAATACCCTCATATCCATTTGAATCAATGTCTTTAATATTATAAACATAATAGCCAAATCTTGACCATTGCTTTTTTCCAGAAAATAAAATATCCATTTTAAACTCCATATCAATTTCTAATTCCTTAAATGTATTATTTTTAAATTAATAACAAAAATATATTTGCTACATCAGTTCCAGGTGTAACAACACATATACTTCCAGACTCATGACCATTTACTGAGTCAAATGGCATACCAACAACCAAATAATCAAATCTAATGTTTAAAAACAATTATTTATTATATTAAAAATAGTTACTTATTATTAGAATTTGGTAGAACAGCAAAATGAAATCCAAATCCAGTAAATTTCTTATCCTAATTATCACATACAAACATCATTTATTCATTAAAATATATATATATATATATAGAATTTTATTACATTATAGCAGATAGGATTGAAACCTTTTATCATAATTCCATCATCATTTCTAGGATAATTTTTTGGATCAATACGGTCCAACTGATCGATTTCCATTACATAAAGACATCCTTTAAATTCATTACGATCTGGTAGACCAACAATAATTTCTTTTATAACAGTATTAAATTTATTTTATATTTAAAAAAAAGAATTATTTTTTTAAAAAAATTATGCAACCTTTACCAGTAGTATAATATACATCACCAATTTGAAAATATCTACCTATTTTTTTGTTAAAAACATTTTAATATATTATTTTATATACCAATAGATTGTCTATAATTTTCTGTAGTTCTAGCCCAATCAGCTAGTGCTATACATAGACCATCATTTATAATATCACATCTCATTAAATTTCCTATAAAGAATGTAAATATTCTATAAGAAATAGTATACCATGACAATAGTCAGCTATAGGATCACCATAGTAAATTAGATTTTTATTAATAACTAAAGCATAGACCCCAAGAAGATTATATTCTAACATAGAATAATATCAAATAGAGTTAGTATATTTTTTTTTAAATTGTAATATACTTCCAAATCCAATTCCTAGATTATATATTGATATAGTCATTTTTTTTGAAAATATAAAATGTTACGTTCTAGGTCAAAAAAAACTTTTGCTTTGTAACTTTTAGGCTCTTTAATAGGTTCTTTATAGAAAACCAACTTTGTTGTAATATCTAAATAATTCCATATCTAAAAAAATATATTAACTATTTTTATTAATTAAATTTATTGTTACAAATTGAAATGATGCATCTGGTGATCTTGATATATAACTTCCAAAGTATTTCACTTCATCAGCTAATCAAATAATAAATATTAAATTAATTATTGTATAAAAAAATAAAATATAGCTTTATAATTTACTTGTTGTTATTTTAAGTGGAGTATTACTATCAGATAGTGCATATTCATAAAGTTTTCCATTTCCATCATCAGTATCTGATATAATAATTCTATAAATAATGTAATTTATATTCTTTTTAATTTGAAACTAGTAATATTACCTTGAATTAGTTTGAAATGCTACTGAAAAGCCAAAATATTTTGTAGATCCCTCTTGTTTAAATATAGTAGCTGTTTTAACATTAAAACTACTCTTAACCAATTTTAAATAAAATTCATATAATAAAAAGACAAAAATTGGAGAAATTATTTGGTAACGTATCATTATATCTAATAAATCTTATATGAATGTCATTGGATCTATTCGCTAGTCATTCATAATAACAGTTAGTGATTGATATGCTTATCAATCATAGTTTATAACAAAATATCTTCCATTTCTTCCTTTTATAAGAATAATTTTTTAATTTACTTTTATTTATTCAGCAATTTTAATATTGATTTTGTTTTTTATATTAAATTTTAGTAGTTTATTATTAAATTCATAAAAAATATTGTATTTTTTTGCCAAAATTCTATAAATAGTTGATAAAAAACGTTTATTTTTATATTTATTACATAAAAATTCATACGTAATAAAAAAATTAATTATAACCACAGATCTCGTTGGAAATATTATTATTATTATATTTGATTCAACAAAAATAGATCAATAAAACTGAAAATGTGTTCATAAATTTTATTTTGTATCTAAAATATCATTTTTTATTCACTTTATGTATTAATACCTTTACAGAAATATTTTATATATAAATTACAATTCTTCGAGGGATTTTTATTGAAATAAATTCATTATATATAAATTTATAATATACCTTTAAGTACATTAAAAAAAATTAAAGTATCCTATTTATTTTACTTAATGTTATATATTTAATATATAGAAAAATAAAATTGATATTTTTATGATTTTTGATATACATTCCGCATGGAATCATAAGATAGACTATATTTAAAAAAAAATAAATTAACTACTACATATAATTGAATAATTATATATTAAAATTATGCTATTATTAGATAAATTTTTAATATTTTAATCAAAAGGCTTTTTTTACATAATATGATGTAATACTATTATATATTTCATACTTTTATTTGTAATACATATCCAGCTAGAAAAGTACTCATTAGAGTATTTGTTTATTTAAAAAAAAATGTAAATATTTAATTTTTTAAAGAAGAATACTCAAAAAATTTTTTAATACTTATTTTAAATGTAGAAAGATAATATTTCTTATATTTTATTTTAATATTAATAAAAATTATTCATATATCTTTATAAATAAAATAACAGTGTAATAAAAGAATAAAGATAAATTCAGTAATTATACTTACTAATAGTGCTCTTTAAGAGAAAGGATTATACTATATGGTGACTTTATTAAAATTATTATGATTTACTATTACATCTAAAATAAAATATAGTTAATAAAGTGAATATAAAAGCTTTTTATACTTTAAAGTGTAAAATTTTAATATTAATATTAAAATAGACCCCCTTTTTTTAAATAAAATATAAAAAATAACTATTTTATCATAAAAAACTAACTAATTTGTTTCATATAAAACTTAAAGAGTTCAATAATACTTTAATAAATTAGATAAATAATAAAAATGAAGTAAATTATTACTGATTATATTTAATAATTGATAGTCTAATACAAAAATACCATATAAATTAATGGATTGAGGATGCTATTTTGTAAAATAAGGCCAATATTACTATAAAAATGAATAAAAGAATATAATTAACAACTAAAGTGAATTTTTAACTAAAAGCATTTATTTTAAATCCATGCCTAGATTCAAGTAACAAAAATAGTTCATTAATATTATTAATCAAAAGAGTATTATAATTTTTTAAGTATGACTATTGTAATGAAATTCATTAAGGTAAACTAGACAATATCTATGTCAATCATAATGTAAATAATTTATTACAGTGAAATTATACAAATAAATTTATATTTAAATGTTTTACTATTGAAACATAATATCTAAGATTTAAAGTTAAAGTCAAATTTATATCAATAGTATGATAGTTTTATTATGACATTCAATATAAACAAATAATAACAATTAATGCTATTAAAATATACCAATTTAAGACCAAGAACATGAAAAAAAATTTAAAAAGTATGATTTATTCCATATAATGATACAATAAAATATAAACCATACAATTTTTCTGTAAATAATTCTTTTATCAATCTATATATATATAAAGTTTGTCAAGGATATAAACGTAAAGTTCTTTTTTAATTAAATTTTTTATAAATTTTATTAAATTATTCTGTTTTTATATGATGAAATGTTTAATAAAACTAAATATAAGCCATTTATTGCAAGAATAAGTTAAATTATTAGATAGAATAAAAATATAGAAAAAATGTGTAAATATATTAGAAATAACTGTAGATAGATTGTAATTATTATGTGTGATGCCCTAGTATATTTTAAAATTAGAATCAAACATCAAAATGTGATGTATTAACCTTATTTTTATCGTATCAAACATACCAACACCTAGTTAAATTAAAGAGTCCATTAAAAGCTTTTTCCACAGTAGAATTTGTACAATTTAGCTTTAGATACTTTGTTTATTTTTATTAAAAATTAACAAAGTAATAATATAAATTTACATAATTTCCTTTAAAAATATTGAAAAATTCATAATCAATGTAAATATTTTAATTTATGGAAATGTATAAAGTAGAATATGTTTAAATATTTTCTTTTTATTCTATATTTTTATACTTTGAGGAATAAAAAGCTCTTTTTTTGTAAATAATATAAGTTTATTTGTAACTAGAAAGTATATTACAGTGACAGTGATGTTAAATGCTCTTTAATCTTATTATTATATTTGTGTTAAAAAAGTTTGAATTTTAAATATTTTCTACAGTATATAGTATTAAAATCATTGCTATTTAATACAAAAGGTTTGTTTGTTGTCTTTATGCCATATTTTTATAGTTCAATCTCTATTAGAATAAATACAAATTTTTAATGTTTACTAATCATTTTTTAGTTAATAATTTTAGCTACTATTACTATTTTCATTATTAAATTCATGAAAAATTTAGATAATATTATCATAATAATAATAGAATAGAACATTTTTACAAAAAAAATGAAATTACCATGTATTATGGATAAGTAAGAAGATATTCTATAAAGATTTAAATAAAAATCAATCTATTAAATATTTTTGTATAATAAAATCTAATTTTTATCGTTTAATTTGAAAAAATTACCATTAGCCACATATAATCTATATGGATCATACCAAAATATTTTATCATAAAGTAATCGTCTTAATTTTTTTTAATGCCTACTTAAAAGTACTTGGTATACAAGTAATTTAATAGTGAATACACTCTTTAAAGTATTATATGGCACTAATTTTTTTGAAAGATTAGTAAAAGTTTCTAAAACTTTACTTAGAGAAATATTACATTTACTAATAAAAATTACAATCTATCCTACTACTAGAGATTGGATAGTAAACAGATATGGTAAGCCTCAAACATCATCTTTCAATATTTGACAAAAAAAGTTGATTTATTAAGATAGTTGAATTGAAGAATAAGTAACTAAGAAACAATTTGTATAAATGCACAAAATAGTAAAATAACATCTAATTATCAATCATTAGTCCAAATTAATATAAAAAACCATCATATTATAAAACATTGGTCTATTTTTTCCATAAAGGATAGATTTACTATACAATTACATTATAGTAAAGATCTCATGAGTAGTATATTAGGCCTTTTAATTATAGCAGCTATAAAATACTAAGCAACTCAAAACCTCCAACATATATTTATTAGAAGATAATTTTTAATATATAAAAGTTTTTTATATTATATATTATGTTAGTCATAAAAAAAATTTATTAAAATTTTTTACCTGTAATATCAAAAAGCCTTTTTAAGATAACATTTCTTACGATAAGTAGATCAATGGATACCAACAAATGTGAAATTATGTAAGCCATCAGTAATAGCAATTTCTGGTGAAAATTAAAAATAATAAAAGCTATATTAACTTAAGAATATAATCAATTTCATAACATTACCTTTTATTATATAACAAAATGTAACTATATCATATTGCATTGTCATAAAATCTTCACTATCATTATGACTTTCAACATATTAATGCGTTGAATTATTTTTATATATTATTTTATCATGATTAAAACATTTTCAGCATGCCATTAAATCTCATGCCAATTATTAATACAGACTAATAATGTAAATAGAAAAATCTAATAAAGTTTTAAAACTTATAAAAAATATGTGGATTCAAATTACTTTTATAGTTTACATTCTAATTCATTTCTTCATGTTTAAAATATTAGCTTTAAATGCCACAATTTATTCATAAGAGTTATATCATAAATTAATTAGTATCTTTGTTGAAAATTATTTTCTAACTAGAACCATTTTCAATAGTGAATCTAATTTTTATAAACTGTTTTCTAACGTTTATAGTAATAATTTAGGTTGAATTTTTCAATGGATTAAAATTTTATATATACCATATTTCACCATTTGATTTCTTCTATTTCTATATGTTTCATGGTATTATTTAATTTCTTTATTAAACAACCTATTTCATCAATGCATGACTTGTTTACATTCAAACTATTATAATTTATCATCACTGATCTCGTATAGATAATATAGATGTTGATAAAAATAATGAATTATTGCTACTTATTTCAATCTTTAACATCAGCTTATGTTATAAAATGGGCGCAAGCGCAAATTCGTATATTTATGAAATAAATCACGTGACAATCATTTAAAATAAAAGTTAATAAAAAATTATTTCCATCAATGTCATAATATATCATTAATAAGAATAAAGCCTAATTTATAAGATTACTTTTAGTATATTATAGCCAGAGTGTTTATTTACAATAAAATATTTCAATAATATTTTAGTTTGAATGTTTATATTTTTAAATTTATTCTACAAACTAAATTAAAGTGCAGTCTCTAAGCGCCCTACCTGAACTACGAGATACCACCCTTGTTGTGTTTTTTGATATTGTAATAGCTTGATTTGACTAAAAAATTAAAAAATATAAAATTAGCTGTATGATAAAGATCATATTGGACTGCTTTTAGAAAATCTTGAAATATATTTATGTAGTATACAAATTTACAACATTTTATTGGTGTCCCATTTAAATTTATATAATGTTTAGTATGATAAAAGTATTTTCAATTATTTACCATAATTCAATTTCTAATATATTGTAAAAATATAAGATATTTTTGAAAAGATTAAATAGAGTTTATATCTTTTAAAAACTAGACTATAATTTGATTTATGCTTTTTATAATTTATTAATAATGATAAAAAAACAATTTTTTATGCAAATAAATATTAATACTATCATATTAGAATGAATGGAGGATAGTTAGCCTACAATATAGTTGCAAACTGTGAATATGAGTGGTTACCTCGCAAAATAACAAATAGTACACAATACTAAAATAATACAATATCACAGCTACATATAAAGATGAAATAAAATTTTAACTAATTTTAAAATTTTAGATGGAATCCTTCATGGAAATGAATAAATTCACTAAGGACACACAATTAAGGTGTCATATGACTGCGCATCTATTGCTAGATGTAACAACATTTGGTTGGGTTGTACAAAGGTCGTGATTCAAAAAAAATACTAGTATGCAAAAGACGTTTTTTCAAAGAATATATTTTGATAATAAAAAACTCATGGAAGAGGCACTTAAGAAAGCCGCTGAAGAGAATGCTAACAATAAAGATTCAAATGAGAAAAAAAAATCACGAGCTATAACTGCTGCAATCTTAAGACTACATAAAGGTTGTATTTTTATTAATTTTATTGTGATAACTAATCAATCCATCACTATCTATGTAATTTTTAATGTTTTTTTCTTTATAGATTTAGATAATCTCTGTATACCTGAATGCTGTGTATTGGATATAAAACCATCACATTTAGATCATTTCCATGTATATATAGTACCAGAACATGTAAAATTAATTTCAAATTAACAACACAAATTAAATAACACTTTGATAGGGATATTATGCCGGTGGAGCATTCTGTTTTAGTTTTAAGGTATCATACATGATATAATTTTTTTAAATATATGTCTAATTGTATCTCACAATTATGATTTTTATTATAATGAGTTAAACTTTTTAGATAACAGATGACTATCCATTTGAACCACCAATTGTTAAATGCTTAGATATTGTATGTCTATTTTATATTTGCCATGATCTAATTCAATTACAAATATGATTTTATTTATAGATATTTCATCCTAATATAGATGTCCATGGTGCTATATGCCTCAATATTCTTAGGTATTAGTATTATAAACTTCATACAATTAAATAAGTTTATTATTATAACAACAGATTAGATTGGAAACCAGTTTTTGATATTAGCTATATTATTGTGGGCCTACTTAACCTATTTTTGGTATGTTAAACAATAGATATAGAATTTTGTGATATTATTGTTTTTAAACGATTAAAATTAAAATACATAATTTTAGGAGCCCACACCATTTGAACCTTTAAATAAAGGTATAATTTTGTGAGTGATATTATTGTAGAATGTTTTTTTTAGTGGCAGGAAAACTACTTGAAAAAAGTCCACGCAGATTTGCTCGTACCGTTTCCGAAACAATGAAAGGAATCAGTTGTGATGGTATATATTACACTACGGTTTATCGAAAAAAATATGGATCCTAAAGCATACAAATAATAGCTATTTTACGTTATGTTAACATTTTTTTCAGTTACTATAGTAGTTATATCTCTGCATGATGTTATTTTTTCAATGAAATATCAAGCTTCTATTTCACACTATTGTGTTACCTACATTACATTTATTACATCTATTTTATTAATATAGGTATTTATCATTTAAAAAATATATAAATATGTTGTATTGTAAATTTAATTTTTCATCATTTTTATATTTGTATATTCCAGAAATCAATTATAGATGTATTTCCTAATACTTTTATTATCTGTAAGATAAAACTTTAAGGGTATGAAAGTCGATTGGCTGATAGAGTGCAGGTTTTCTAGACGGTTAAGCTCTCACATTATCATAATAGAACTTTTTTTCGAATGATCAACCTAGTACTTGTTTAATAATATAACCAAAGGTGCATACATTAAACAGAATTTGACTAACTTGAGATTTACTTAAGTAGCAGTTAGGTAATCATATGTAGTAATACATGGTAGGGGTTTTTACTAGGTAAAAATGAATAAATATAGTACTATTTATTACTTTATCTATTTTTAAATCGCTTATACAGGTATTTTAAAACTTAAAAGAAATTTTTTTTTTCATTTAAATTAATATATTTTAATACTAAAACATATTTCAAGTTACTTTTGTAACCTTATGGTTTTATATTTTGTTAGTTTAATGTATTAAATTTGCATTAAATTATATTTTTTGTTATCTTATGATTATATGCTTCTATATATTGGATTTTAAGGATTTGACAATCTTTTTTCTATTATCAGAAGCTTGTATGTCATTAAATATTAAAAAAAATTATATATAATCTTTAGAGAGTTTATCTTTACATTTTTATAGTATAATTTTCAATAAATTTAATTATTTAGTTTATCTATTCATTAATCTAATGCTTTTACTTATTTTCAATTTAGATTTAGCTTCTAAATTTTAATACATTCTAATATTTCACCTGCTTTTTATTTTATTCGTTCAGAAATAAAATATATGTAAAAATCATATATAAAGCTTTAATTTTCTATATTTGTTCTTATGGTAACACAACATCATATATCATAGTAAATGGTGTATTTACTTGATCTAATGCAAAACCATGCATACTGATACTTATCTGATAGTTTTTATATCTATCACGATCTATCCGAGAGGAGAAACTACAGAGGTTGTTGTAATAGCTTTTTAAGACATTTATTAGATTCTATAATGCACTTACAACTACCTTTATAGATATTCTAAACATTTTTTTGTTTATTCTACCTTTAAATAATTCCTATACCAAAATTAAACATATTTAACATCACCATTTTAGAGTATTTTTTCTTAATAGGTTTAAATTCTTAGTGCAACTTGTTAGCATATGATATTGCAGCTAGTTTGATTAATTTTATAAATTCTTTAAATACAGTACTGCTATTTTTAAACCATTTGAATTTTATGCAATAATGTGAAAATCTAACCCACTAAACGTCACTATTTTGCTACGAATTTAACCCCAGTCACACTCTGGACCAAATTAGAATTAGTCTATAAAGCCATCTCATACAGAAAAAAGCTCTGAAAAATAAATATATTAAATGAATTTTTTTACTCTATAGTTTTTAGGTGTCCAAAATTATTCTTTAGTTAATTTTTATTGTAAGCAAAGCTATTATATGTCAGTTTCACAAGATTAACGCTAAATTTTAACTTGAACTTATTTTGAGTGTTTAAAAACTAAAAATTAATTTTATGATTGCAGCTAGAAACTAATATCATATAAATAGGGTTAAATCATGCATTTTTTAGACAATATATTAAAATATCAATTTGTAAAAGTAATCGATATCTATAAATCTATAATATAATATCGTTTATTTAATTTACACATAAAAAATGTCTTAAATAGCTACCTTTTATGTTTTTTTTAAATTTTATGACAATAACAACTTTAAAAGCACCCAATAAAATCAATCCAAGGAAAATAAAATAAACATTTACTAAATATTAAACAAATATAGATATTAAAGCTTAATAAAGTGTAACATTTTTTTTAAATTATAAAATAGTTACATCAATTTACGATTAATATGTTTAAACGTTATGATCTCTGTACAATTTATTTATAAATAAAGTACAATATAAAACTTGTAACCAATAATGGTAGATAATAATAGGATAAAAAAAATAGAAATATAAGTTTTAAATAGCTTAGTCAGTAATTTAAATAAAAATTAACCCTTTGATCTCAATCGCATTATCTTAGATGCAACATATTCCCGTATTTATTTGTTTGTTATAATGGTTTTTTTATCAAATGAGCTGAGTAATTTATATTTAAAAGTTACTTTTTTATAGAAAATATCATTTGAGTATATAAATTTTATTAATTATATTGACTATTATAGTTTACAATCATAATAAATACCCTTTATGTCCATTTTCATAAAAAATTAAAATTTCAATTTATAACATTTTATTATTTGATATATAAAATTAACAATTATATCTTTATTAAAGATATATTCATGTAGCTCAATGAATAATGTAGATGTTCATATCGTATGAAATTATTAATAGTATTAATCATCATGATTTTATAA
Source organism: Kudoa iwatai (assembly GCA_001407235.2). Lineage (NCBI taxonomy): Eukaryota > Metazoa > Cnidaria > Myxozoa > Multivalvulida > Kudoidae > Kudoa > Kudoa iwatai. Next base: position 43,264 of record JRUX01001548.1, read on the forward strand.
ATAAATCAATCATACATAGATCTATTCATTAAACAAATTGATTTAGTTAATATTGGAATTAGATTTGCTTCTTTTATTTCATATTTAGTTTATATATTTCCACATGTGTTACCTATAAGTAATTAAATTTAACCATGTCTAGAATAAAATATGGTTTAATACCAATGATAACTAAAATATATATGCATGATATATATCATCTACAAATCTACTTAAAATTATTAAATTGCTTTAATTTATTAAATTAAATAAAGTGATAAAAGATTTATGTTTATAGAAAAATGCTAACAAATGGTCCATGATAAATATTTGACCTAATATTTAAAATTATTTTAAAATATTATAAAAAAATATGTATAAAAAAATAAAGAAAATAAATAATTTTAGTGTTTTATATTTTTTTTAGTGATTAGTATGATAGTTTAATGTTAATAATTATTCATCTCATTCATCATCAAAGTGTTTATATGATAAAATGTCATTCAGTCATATACTTTATGTGTATTAAATCAAAAAAATAATATTTTTAACATAAATTTTATTATAAACCAGAATTTATAAACTAATAATTTATAAAAGATAGTATATCTCGCTACATTATAAAATTCTAGATTAATTTTATTTAATTGAAAATAATAATATGAAATGAATGTGTGTTTATGAAAGAGTTGATAGTAAAAGAGTTGTTAAAAAACAAGTTAATAGTTTATAAAGTAAATTAAAAATAAAATAGTCATTTTTTAGTTGTATTAAAGAATAATTTCAATAAAAAAATGATTATTTTCATTTTTCTTGCTTCAACTATTTTGATTAGCTTTGAAAGTAAAGAGAAAATGTTTGAATTAAAAACAATACAGAAATATGAACCAAAAGATTTTTCTAAATTTTTTGGATCAAGCATGCTATTTTTAGCAATAAATGAGTATTTATTATATAGAACATAAATATTAGATATAAAATTTTTAGGGTTATAATTTCTGATGCAAACCTAACTAATAGAATATTATATCATTATACTACAAACCAAAATAGTACAAATATAGTAAGAACTAATTTATTAAATGGTATAGATAAATTATTAGTTTTATTGATTGTTTTTAACTTAATTTATAATATAGTTACAAATATAAGCCCATATGGCCATAAATTACTAACCAATTTAGCTCATTCTATATATTTAGTAATTTTATATCTATAAAATATATTATACACTAAAAAATATAACATTAGAGTATTGATACTAGTAATTGCGTAAATCCAATATATGAAATATCTCATTTTAACATGAAATTATTATGGATCGATCCTTCTGTCGTTATGGCTAGTGATTTTTAGAAATATTGTTATCAATATAATGTAATTAATTCAGTATGTGGAAAAGATTCTCATATACAAATTGATTCAAATAGCCGCTCAATTTATATAGGAATAAGTGATGAAAATGAAAATAATGGTAATGAATTGTTTAATCATCAACATCGTCATCTTATTATTACCATAAATTAACTATCTTTTTAAATAACATCAATATTTTGTTAGGAGTAATCAAAATGATAAGTCTGACAACTGGAAAAGTGAGTAAAATTTTCAAACTAGATAATAAAATGATCAATTATGGAATTACTCGATTAGGTTATAACTAAATTTAAATCTTATATAAAATTCTTTACTATTTAGGAGAATACTTTGTTATAGGTGATGTCCATTTATCAAATGGAAAAGGTTTCTAATGCTTTAATTTTTTGATAAGTTTAATATTTATTTTTATCTATCTATAGAAATAATATCCATAGTAACAATGCCACAGAAGCATCACTCATGTTTAGTTGTATTTGATCAAAAAGAATCTTTACCAAAAATAAACAAACCTATAGATACAATATGTTTTAGTACAGTATTTAACTATACATTTTATTAACAAATAAGATATAGAATTTTATATTGGAATAGACTTTTTCAATAATTACTAACCAAATAATTACCATTAAAGGCACAGTAACAATATTAATTAAAATTAACTGTTAAATAACTCCAATAGCATTATATCAGAGATAAAATAGTTGTTGGATTATCAAAAGATGGAACAATGGCTTATCATGCTGGAGCAATCATGATTATTACACCCATTGATGTTGTATGAAATAATACTTATTTAATTTCTACTTAATAAATTATTATACTTTTTTTTTAATTTAATTAGAGTAAAAAAATGGGATATATTTATGAAAAAATCAGTTTCTATTTAAAGAATGCATATTTTGGTACACATTTGTACAATGTGGGAGATATTGATCAAAATGGATACGATGGTCAACATTATTATTCTTAATATATAATAATTAATACATTTAACACTAGATATTGTTGTATTTTCAATGAATAAAAATCACAAACAAGTATATATATTCTTTGCATCAAATTATGGTCTTCAAAAAGATATATTTTCTGTAACTTGTAGTATTTCTTTTTAAAAACAAATACATGACTATTTTCTAAAGAGTACACAATTTAATGATTATGGTATTGATGATTTTACATTTTCTGGCGAATTATTTGATTATTATTATGACACCTTCAACAATAGAAACAGTCATTTAGATGGTTACAAAGTGAATCAATGTACATTTATATTATGCATATATCTAATTTTATGCTCTTACTATAGCTTTTTTGTTTGGTGGAAAAGGACTTGCATACAAAATGAAACTTGAGCCCCATATTATCCTACATTTTGATATATCATTATCAAATAGTGTTATATATGATTCAAAATCTAATTTGTTTACATGTGTTATTAATATAAAATATGGAAATACTTGGTATTTTAAAAAATAAGTATTTTTATTAATACTTATATTACAAAAATAGCTTTAGAATTCATATATGCCTCTATTATACAACTACTAGCAGTTATACGAATGGTAACGACTCTACGTAGTAATTAAAAACGCTTATTAGTCTATATTTTATTAGATATACCACTTGATATTATTATTGAAGAAACTACTTATAGTAATTATTATATAAATGGTTATTTAGGTTTATTATTCGTAATGAATTATTATAGGCAAAAACACCGGCAAATTTGCCCATTTTCACGATAATAGTGTGAAAATTCATACAAGAGCTTCTAAAAATCATCAAAATATTAAATGTATTAACAATGAATATATTGTGGTATATTAGTTTACTATAAAAGGTTTATATTTTTAGTTATTTTTAGGAAAGATTATCATCTGAAAAGAAAAGTTTTGAATTTTCCATCATTAGCTTTACATCAATGGATGATGACAACCGATTTGTGTTAATCAATCCACTAAAAACTTCAAAACTATTTAAAGTAATCAATATTTTATAAATATTACTGTAAAGAATTTAGTTACCTGTTGTTAATTGTTCAGTGTTAGACTGTAATAAGGACATCAGCTTAAAAGCAATCTATCAACTTCCTGAAGGGTAAGTTAACTTTTTTTTCTAATTTCTTTAAAATTTTAATATAAATCAAGGTTTTATTACAATAATTATCTCATATTTGACATTTATGTGCTCATATCAAGTAGAAATCCAATAAATTTTTACACTTGTACACTTAAAGTTGTACTCTCACATGAAATAAGTCTATTTGAGGTAATTTTACTTTATAAAATTATAGTGTGATTAACTATATTTATTTTAATAATTTATTCTCTTAACATTTTTTTGTAGATTGTTTAACTTATTGCAAATTAACTTGAATAGTTTTAAATAAAATATTAATAATACAAATATATGATTATTTACTCCTATAATACAAGTGATAAACATGTTATTATTCATCTATGTATATACATTTACGTTTTTTACCTATTTTCAATCTATTAAGAAATCACATCTCTTTTTTCATTTATTTCTTACTATAAATTGATTGAAACTTAATATTATAAACATAAGTGATTGATTTTAATATGTAATAATTTAAATACGAAGCTGAAATAATATAAAGATGAAATTATCAGTTTTGTTATTTTTATGTGCATACGTTATTATTATCTCTAGTTAATAAATGCTTAAAGTGTTTAAAGGAATATATTTATCACTAATCATTAAAAAAACCAATAGAATTCTTTATTTAAATGATTGTAAATTGACAATATAAAAATGGCTAGAAAGTCTTAAATTATTTACTCATAGTATTTTAATAATAAATTATTGATCTGTTGTTGGATGTTGTAGATTAAAAAGTCATTTTATTTAAAAAAGAATGATAAAACTGAATAATCAAATGTAATATTGTGTTTAGCGCCTAAATTCATTTTCTAACATTTCCTCATTTGAATCATTAATTGGCCATTATTATTACTTTTTTTGTTAAGAAATCAATTTGAATATTTTTTAAGATATTGATATTAAAAGGAAATATAATAATAGTTTATAAAAATATATTTTTATATTCTATACGTTAAAAATAGTAGAGTTTTCTTAATGACCTTCCATTTTAAAAAACCATCAGTTGTATTTAAAGAATAAATAATAAACAAATGTTCATCATAAAAATCCAATACATATCATTTAATTTTAATATAATTGAGTATAGGGTACATTTTTAGTGTGGTTACATTAAAAAAACAATTAGAATGCCATATTTTTAATGACATTGTATAAAAGGTAGATCCATTTAAAAAACTGAATAATTCATCATCTAATCATGGTATATATCTCATACCAATAAAATCCATCGTCATATACAACAAAAAAGTAATGATTTTTGATAAAATAATACACCATTAGAATTTTTTTAGAAAGGAATTCAATTAAAAGCTAAATTAGATAGCAAATTCAGAAAATCTGCTGTATATGACGCTACAATATATCTTATGTAAGTTGGTTTGAGTTATTATGGAATTATGTAATTGAAATTTGTTATCAAGTGACAAAGCTCAAAATGTGATTGCAAGTGAATCAATGGACATAGCGCTAAATTTTGATATTCAAATTATATGGTAATTTTACCTTTTATATAATTAATTAAAAAAAGGGGGCAGTAACATACAGTTACTGGTATAATCACTATATAGTTCCATGGATACGAAACTTTTAACAATTTCATCAAAAACAGACAACAACCAGTTAAATTTTACTCCTAATGGATTAAAACATAAATTTAAAAAAATAAATTTTACTTTAAATGTAACAATAAAGTTTGATATATAGTTCTGGCAATGTAAATGTTTAATTCAAGGTGATCAATATACAACCTTCTCATCAAACTGGCCCAGGCTTTATAATATTTCAAGTACCGTTGGTGTATGATGGATACCATTTTGCTTATCTTATTGGTCTTAATGTATTTATTAATTTTTACATGTTTCAAATAGATCATATTATTTAAAGGAAGCAAGTAGTGAGCTAAGCTGTTCAGCACTATCTAAGCAGATATCAAATGTAGCTTAATTTATTTTTAATTATATAGTTGATGCTAACTATTTTTTAATTTCTAATAGGTGATATATGAGTTTGATATCATGAAACAAATAAGCGAAAAAACGCTACAAGATAAGGTATAGGGTTTCATTGCTAATTATATGCCACTTTACATATAATTAAACTTAGGGATGCTCTTTTGGGTATTGCTTTCATCTAAAGTGCATATTTAACACTATTGTTAACAAAAAAAGCCTCTCTATCCAGTTACCAATAGCTTTTGATGTCAAAAATCATGCAAAAGTTGTTTTAGATGACTTATATACAGTTATTATTTCATTTTAGATTGATTATATAGATCGACACTACTTTGATTTTACTATCAAGGGTAGTGTTCAATTTAGTGAAACCAAAACAGATAAAATATTAACTTATCAGGTTTATAATATATATCATCCTTTTAAAATATATATGAGTTCAATTATTACTAGGCCAACATGAAAGTTGCCATTAAAGATGAATCTAGTCTCACATATTTAACGGAATACAACAATAATAACAAAAGATTCACTCTACTAGTATCAGCTACTATCGGACTATTTGTTGCTCTCGTAGTCACGACACTCCTAGTACGCTTACTCATAATCCTAAATTTTTTAAATTCACCATCTTTTTTTAGATTTTTTATCTGAGAAAGAAAAAATCAGTTTAAAAATATTGAAATTATAATCTTTAAAACAACTAGAATATCAAATTTTAAATTTAATCTTTATATACCAACATATCTAATGTTGATTTCAATCTAACATACTTATTGCTGCATTGCAATAAATTAATAATTTTAAATTTTTCTTTAAAATTCAAAAAATTTTGTTAGATCTATTAGATTTTTTAAGATTTAAAGCAAAAATATGATCAATAAGGAAATGAATGCTATACCAATCACGCTCACTGTGATAGCCGTAATAATTTTATTAATCTTTGATAATCTAGCTAAAATACAATAGACCCATACAAAATTTTAAAATGACAGAATTACCTGCTTCATCGGCCTGATTTTTTCCATCAGCTTGTGTAGTGTCGTTGTCAAATCCCTTAACACCATCTTCCATTAAAAGGTTGTCAGAAGCACCGTCTTTAGGATGTGGCTAAAAATTATTAATATGAATCAAATTACACAGTTAAATACATCCATGAAACAACCAGAGATTAAGAAATGAAGTATTAGAGAACTGGTCAAAACCCCCACCATTAGAACGTGTACTACCTCAAACGAAATGTAGCGACGATCGAAACATTGTCGCTCTTAACTCGGACACTGTTAAGGCAAACCAGACATGACATGCAATGTAGGAAACTGAGCTCAAAGTCATATGGCTGCGAATTTAAATCTCGCCTTAATCAATCCACCGCCTATGGGGTGCCTGTACTCGCAATCTAAATTCAAGGAGCAATGTGGTAATCGCAGGCTTTATCGTATGTCATAACTCTTCTTGCAATAGGAGGTTTTTAGAAGACAGGAAGGACTTTCGCTTATAAACTCCTAAATAAAGGGATAAAAATGTCAGTTATCTTTAGATTTGACGCTTGTATGAGCGCGGTTTCCTACACTAATTCAAGGTTGACCTAAGACACTGGCCATTCTGAAAGAGGATGTTTAGTGAGTTACATTCCCACACTACGCTATATAATTGAGTCATCTTAGGATGGTGCTGTGGTAAATATAGCGTTAATGAAGCGGGACTGATTCACCTAAACTCAACAATTTGCACCAGTGGTCTGATTTTGAAAACAAAACAACTATTAAGGCGAATTTCATTCACTAGCCCGTTATTATTTTAATTCGTTTACAAGATATTATTGATCATTTTTTAGCAATAAAGGTAAAATCCGTAAACTAGAAATGATGATAGCATCATAACGAGGTAAAATTGTACAGAAATATTCCACAAATTAACAGCACATTCATCATCCCAACTGAAATTTTAAAGGTTATATGAAATGAATCAATCTTAAGCCGTTCAAGCGATCCTCTTGCCTTTACTTTTATAAAATTAGTGTGAGTAGTCACAATTCATTGCCTCTCAAAAAATAGGTTGGTACAACATAATTGTTAAATTATTTAAGGCAGTAGTTGGCTCAATAAGGCCAACTCTACTTTGCTGATTTTACTATACAAATTAGTGTATATAAATGTTAAACCACTTAAAACTAGGAGTTTTTATCTAATATACCTATGAATTAATCAATCTGAAATTAATGATTATGCACTGCAAATGGGCGATAAACACTAAATATTTTAACGTTTATATGTGTAGCAACTAAGGATAAAATTTATATTATTGAGATGATTAATCAGGTAAATATATAACATGTCAGTTGCATAAATTATCATGCTACATTTCAAGATAATGTTGTTTATTAATAAATACAATCGAGTTTATTGATTACATACCAGTATCAAAAATATTAAAAACTTATCTAGAAATAGGAGAAAAAATCCATGAAACAAGTTTTAAATCATTATTAAAAAATATTTACAAAAATATCCTCATTACGTGTCAAGACTTTAAGTAAATGTTAATTGCTGTTATTATGTCTTGTCAACAGTAATTTCATGATGGATAAATTAAAAGCACTAAAAAGAAATGTCTTTACGATAGTAGGCAGTGTACCGGCATACAATCTTTTGGTAAACAGATGACGATTTATGGATGATTTTATCCATTGATATACTGAGAGATTATAATATTGCGATTGTCCCATATATAGAAGATTATTTTTAAAATCAATCGTCTAAAAATTAATTTTATATTTCAAAATACCACTTTAAATTAGTCACTTGTTTGCGTTTTTTTATAATAGCTATAGGTATAAGTAGAACTTTTGGCACGACACCAGAAAGCCCACCTCCAATAAAACCAGTTAAGTTTGATCCTAATACATTATGAGCGGCACTTAAATCCAAATTTTCAATATATTCAAAAATTGCAAATTGTATTCCACTATAAAGAAATATTTCAACAACAGAAGGAAGAAAACCTAGTAACAATATAGTATATTTTTGTTGGTGCATTTTATGTAGTAAATTTTACCACGATATAAACCTTTGTATCCATCTTTTTTTAAAATAATTTTAAATGCATCAAATGTTGTATTGTATACCTATTTAAAATTAAAAAGGTAGTTTGTGAAATAGATTTCTGATGTTATTCTTGTAAAAAGCACCTTGTTATTGGAGAATTGTGTGATCATCCGGGTTCTAACGAGGTCAAATGGGTATGCAACCATCATGGATAAAACACCAGCAATACCACCAGCTATCAATGGTCCTTAGTCAATGTTATTGTATCGGTTATCTATCTTAGTAAGATTTTTATCTATACTTTGATGTGATAATACCCCCTTATTTGTGTCAATGCTTGATATCAAATTAGATGTGTATTTGTAGCTGAGATACTAATGTATATAAAAATCCATTATTATACAAAAAAGTTCCAATATAACCATACAAATGTGTTACTATAGACAATAGATAGTATTTGTGAAGATGAATGACCTTTCCTTCAAATAATTTTACATTTTAACAAATATAAATTTCTAATTACCACAACGATTTAAATCCTTCTTCTTTCACGATTACTCTCATACATTGAAACATGCCTTTGTATTTTAACTCCTTAAAAAAATAACATTAATATATTCTATATTTAAAATTGAAATAAAAAAGAATCATAAAATATGATTAATAGAATCTATTTTAGATAAAAACAATAGAGATTTGCCATATACATTGAGTGCATACTGTTGTAATTGTAATCTAATTTTAGTGACATCTACTGGTTGTAAGATACATCTCGAAGTGATACTGGATACTGTAGACGCCAGATATAATTGTAAACTAGTACTATCAGTCAAAAATGACATTTTACTTGATATTATAAAACCCGCGACCTTGTATCCACGTTCAATTAAAATGACATATTATATCGAATTTTACCGATAATTGATTATAAAGTAGTTACTCATTTTTCATTGATCTTCCATCCACATAATTTTTTTATAAATTTTATTGAAAAATATATTTAAATGTCGTATAGCATTTCAAAATTTACTGACAGTGAAATCCAAACACAAAGTTGTGGATTAACAATCATATAGAGTAGAATCGTTATAAGTCGGCTAACCCGGCAGACATAACTTGAACGTTATTTGTGTTGGCCTTGCGATTTAAATAGGTTAAATGTAGTTATGAATTTTAATTTTACATATTGTTAGTTAACTTAAACATAAAAAGATTATGACGGTGCATGTTTATGAAATTAAGTTAACTAATTTTATTTTTTCAAGCCATATCAAGAGAGATACTAGTAAAAAAGTAGGTATGCTTATTTTAAGCATTTAGATTATAATATAAACAAAAAAGTATAGTATTTGAAACGACTTTTTTTTGTGGGCTTGTGCAACATTCAATTTTGGCAATGAACTGTCACATAAAAAGAAGTAATTTCAAATACATTTTCTATAAATTTAAATCTTTCATAACCATTAAATAATTATTTTAAGTTTCTATGCAATATATCTATATAAATAAAAGTCAAAAAAGTACTAGGTATATAGTTGGAATCTAATATATGCTCCAATAACTATTTTAATTCAACTGTCTGTATTCATCACTATTACTTGTTATTTTAGATTTTTACATAAAAAACTAAATCTCTCAAAAAATTAACAAGCTGTATTTTTTTTAGTAAACATAAAGATCACTATTTGCAAAACTATAGGATATGGTCTTGTTTTTATAAGAATTGAGTTATTTTGCAGTAATCTGATATAGATTCTAATATTTAGAGTTTGTAGAAACCAATAATAAAGTTACATTATTTATTTGGTATATGAGCTTCATTTAAAAGTGTATCAATTGTGTACAACGGGACAAGTTGATAAATATATTTTAATATTTAAAATATAAGTCGATCTTATGACGTATTTTACTTGTAACTCTTACTTACCAATATTTTTTATATTGTTGTTGGATTCCACATATACATAGTTCTTTCATGACTTATAGTTTTGTAAATGCATTGAGGCTCTTCAACGCTTTCAAACCACTTTGCTTGCTATATCGAACGATAAACATACAATTTTTTGGAGTTGACATACGTTTTTGTAATTTTTTCAATGTATCCATAGTTACATCATAAATAAACTATTATCTTTCTCATTAAGCGCCTTTAGATATCATCAAACTATACTTAGTAAAAGCTTGTTAATATTTCGATATCTATAATCTTAATGTCTTTAATTAAAATTAAGTTCCAAATATTTATTTTTATTATATAAAATGTAGAAAAATTTAACATGATTTAAACTTTTTCCTTTAAACTAGCAATTGATATCTCAAAAAATATCAATTGTAATAAAACTACATTATTCTTACCGTATACAAACCTCAAAAAATGTAACCTATTTAATATATTATGAAATAAAATTATCAATCATAAGTAATAATCTGTATAATAAAAAATACCATCCTTCATAATATCTTGCACATCTATGGACCTATCTAAATCGGGTCTATATTTGTATGCCAAGTTTTGTAAGGTTGCTATAAAAACATAATAAGACTTCTTCAAAAAAAATTTCTTACAAAAGTGAAAAACTAATTTGCTGTTGTATTTTAGAATAAAATACAGTCTAAAGGAAAGGTTTTCAAAATACATAAGCATCAAATATATTATGATGCAATCAACGAAAAATACCGAGTGCAAAGAAATTTTATTCGTCCACTGGTTGGATGGGTGTTTTTATCACCATTTTATTATAATAAATTTTCTAGAATAAAATTTTTGACTTAAATGTTAGTAATGAAAAGTTATTCTAGTTATTGGTATGCATTGTTAGATTTTATTTTTTAAAAACGATGAATTTGACACATGGACAATCATTCATTGCAGATGATTTCTTACCGAGATGACTTCTTGTAAACGATAATTTTTTGTGTGAATACATGCTTTTTATATGTATTTCTAATGGTCATAAATATTCTTTGTCTCAAAGAAGAAAAATGAATGTATAAGAATCATGACACTTGGCTATCATTTTTGTTACCATTCGACGACCATAAATGAACATTAAAGTTTTTAAATGAATATAGCTTATTTTATACTGTAAAGGAATGCCAAAAAATAGGATCCTTAGTATGATATACTCTATTTTGATGATTCGACAAACCATACGAGATATAGATAATTCGATTGATCAAAAATAAATTTTAACTCATTATAACTGCATACATGAAGATATATCACAAAGAGAAATGATAAAGTAATTCAAAATTAATAATAGAATTGAAAAGCAACCACATCAACGGGCATATACAACGCATGTCTAGTTCTTGCTTAGCTTAGTGTAGCTTGTTATATTGATCTATGCCAAATAATTTTTTAGTTGACTAATCAACTAATGTATTTACTAAATCAATTTCTAGATTATTTTATAGTTAATGTTATGTATGATGCTACTGTTTGTTGTAGAATAGTGGGTGAATTTAATTTGTCCCATAATGAATACTTTTAGAAATTATACATGGAAACATGACAACCTAACTATTTCTCAAATAAATGTTTCTCTAATAATATAACATTAATGTAAGGAAGCTGGATAATAACTTTACCTCATATAAACTCAGACACAACTAGACACCTGCATTAGCATGCGGTGGATTAATCCTCTAGCGCTTTCAGATGTCATATGGTCAATGCGCACGCAACAATCGATATATACAAAATGAATTCTATATAATAAATTTGTTTTAATCAAATACATAGTTAGTAAACAAAAATAAAATTTATTTTGGATCCTTTAAAGAAGATGGAAAGTAAGTATGTTGATAGTTATAATTATTATAGTTTTATTGAAATAAAAATAATACTTGACAAATCAATAGAACCAATAGTGCTTACATTTTGTTTATAAAATAGTCTACTAAAGAAATAAGCATTTATTATCAAGTTATCGTGGTAGGCTCAATCCTGAGATTATCCCCTTTTGACTGTAAGATTAAATACAATGAACGACACCTCTTTGGTACATTCGGTATGTTATTAAATTTTATCCTGTGGTTAACTTTGACAGATACCGATAGTTTGATTTTCAGTATGATTTACTATTATATTACCGTAATATTAATTTTTTGATATTTGTTTAGATTATTTTTTAAATTGTTTATTATGTCTAGTAATTGTTAGCCTTAACAAATGGGATTCTCTTGTGGTTTATAATTGAATGTACACAAATAAATATGTGAAAAGTTGTAACTGAATTGCACAGTTATTTAGATTAATCTGTTGTAATATGTTTGATCAAAAATTTTTACTAAAGGTCAACTAGATGAGTGTATTGTCCTTAATTGTTTACTCATAAAGCTGTGGTGGATTAGTCCTTTTTTTTTGTTGAATCCGCCACATTTGTTTATTTAATATGTGGCTATCTATTTTCAATTTTTTAGTTTATTTTATAAGTTATTTAACAGAAAAAAATGTTATAAAAAAAATTTATACTCTTAAATCTAATCAAAATAGTTTATTATTGTAATAAAGTGTTATTTGTATATACAAACTGTCACCTCTATAGTTGACTGTTAAATCCCTATAAACATATGATGGATGTACGTTCATATAATTGTTAATCTTTTGGGTCATCCCACTGGTTTTACTTATAAGTGTGATATACCGTTAGAAATTTGAAATTAGGCGCCTATCACACTTGTGTTATATTACGTTTAAAAATTTAAAAATATAATGCCATCAAGTACCTATCAAACTTTAACCAAGAATAGAGCAAAAAGTGCTGCTGATGCTACATGGACAAACTTTGTTAATGATAATTCACTTGAAGCTCGTTGCTGTCATGGTAGCTGTTTTGCACGTATAGTAAAAACAGAAAAAAATTTACTTCCAGCAATGCCATCATTTGAGCCACCATCAATGTCATTTATTTTGGAAAATACACACAATATTAATAAATCATTAAAATTTATTCATTCAACATTAATGTGTCTTGATAAATCTAATCAAAAATTGAATTTATTTTCTACTGCTAATTTGACTAGTAATCAATTATTAGAAATAATATCGAATTTTGAGGGATTTTTTCAATCACTTTTAATTGAAAGAATGTGTATCACAACATGTGAAACAAATTCATGTTTAACTACATCAAATGATACTTCAGTATCATCACAAACAAGTAGTGGGCTTGGATATGGTGTTGGTACAAGCAACACTACTACCAATTATAACAATAATAACTACATATATCAATCCATACAAGTACCAACAAAACACTTTATAAAATACAATGAATTTAATTTTTCTTTAATGGTATTTTTGTTTTCAATTGATCGTTTACAATATACTGGAATGGATACTATGTTTGAGAGTTTTTGTGGTTTTAATATGGAAACTATACCAGTAGTAGATATGGCGGATCAATTTGTTGATCATTGGCATTCTATGGTAGATATATTTACTTCATTTAGTGCATCAATTAATTCAAATATTCTAATACCAATAAAACAAAAAGAATTTTCTAAATTACCTGAAAAAAATTTCAATACACGTCCACCTAATAACATAAAGCAGAGTATCATAACCAATAGTGAACTTTGGCAGCAAAATTATAATTCATTAAGAAGAGCTAGTTCTCTCTCGGACGGTGTTTTGGAGATTTTAGCTAATGAGTTTGAAATTTTAAAAGAAAGATCAGTTGAAGAAATAAATATCTATAACAACTTGACATACAAGTATAAATCTATATAAATATATATTTTTTGCATGAAATTTTGTTGTATATAGTTTGAAGAATAAAGCATCACAGATGGATCTTAATGAATGTGTTAGTAAACAACGTCAATGTTATCACGATCATGGTAACTATGACGAAACACAATTATCTAAAATAGAATCACCATCCTCTATACCGCTTATTTTTTCCTTTCACAATATGATAAATATAGAATGTGTATGTCATGGTCCAAAAGATTATCATAAATACACCCTTAATTTTCACTTGGAAGCTGGCCGTCCTATTGACATCGTTCGCTATATGGCAAAGGTACGCCTACATTATTATAATGATTCCAATTGTGCTACACAGATTGACTTATTTTTGGTTACCTATCGTTTGTTTGTCCCATTGCAAGAATTAGTTTCAATTCTATTAGGGGATATTTATTACTACTTTCCTGAACAAACTAATAATGAACCTCATCACTTATTCTATGGTAACACTATACTTTTGATAGATGTTATAAGTAATATATTTGAAACTGGACAAGTGTTAGGAGACTATCTAACAAAGTTATGGCAACTTATGTACTGTTTGATATTGAGAGGAAGGTATAATTTAGCTTTAGCATTGAGACGGGCTTTACAGCATTATGCTACAGTGGTTAACAATTCTGTGTCAACTCTCAATTATAAAGTTTCTCATAATGTGGAATTACATCAACAATTATTTGATCCAAAAACAGCACTAAAAAAGCTTTTACATTTGTCACCAAGTGATATTGCCACTCAAATTACTGTTACTGACGAAGAAATTTTTCATTCAATAAATTTGGCTGAAATACTCTATTGGTTTCATCTAAAATATAAAAAATCATTAAGTTGTGAATCTCTATGTAGTAGTGGCGTTATAAGTCAACCTTCTTGCGGACATAATATACCAGATGTTAATGGTAATCCATCAACTGTTAGCGATACCTGTTCACTACCTTCAACAGTTGACAATATGTCACAAAATTATTCTTATCGTGATGCTTGTATAAATATGAATCGATCGACAATAAGATTTCATTTTCTTAATAAATGGACTATTAAAATCATTAATTCAACAGAAAAAAAATCTAAAAAAATTAAACGCCTTGAATTTATGTTTAAACTATTAGATGCTTTATTTAATTTAGGAAATATACATGGTGCCTTTGCTGTCTATACGGGTATGTCATCATCAAATAATACAAAACTAATTACAACTATAATTGGATCAAATCGTGAATTCAATGAGATATGGTATAAATTGTCACACATGGTTGATATAACCAACAACTATGAATCATACAGACACATTGTAGATAGCTTACAACCACCATTTATACCTTATCTTGGAATTACCATGACTGATATCAATACACTTAAATTTTCAATGAAAGATAACCTTAAACATGCTAACATCCATCAGACTACCATAAAAAGTCATAGTTTTATAGCACTCAATCCTAAAAATATAACCAAAATTTCAGACGAGATACTATTTAAAGGTATCAAATTGCCATCACCTATGTTTGATGAATCAAATCTGGAATCAATGATTAATGTTCGTAAATTATGGCGTTATTTTAATGTTCTACGTTACAACATTACAAAACCAAGACTACTTCATTATAATATCTCTATTGATAAATATATTCAATCGCTTATTTTATCTTGTGATCAATTGATTGTCAATGATATCATACATCATTAATACAATGAAATTTGGTACATTAACAAACAACATTAAATATTCAACCAATAAAACAGGTATATATTTAAATAGTATAAGGTTGTTTCTTCATAATATGTATATTTTAGAGCTTTTATATGTGTCCATCTGTATGAATTCAAGAGAAAAATTTACCATTTAATTTTTGGATTGTTTTTAAAATTTTTGTAGTCTTCTGAATTAAAAAATGATATTACTGTTTCATTTTCTATATTATTTCATGTTTATATGCGTTTAAATGATAATTCCAAAAAAAAATTTGTATTTAAATTACCTATACCATATGATGCCAGTGTTTTATTGCTATCTGATAAAACAAGCTTTTCATCGTTACTCATATTAATAATAGCTTGATTACTCTATATTAACATGTTAAATACAAATGTAAGACATTTAACATATAGAGTACTTTAGCACCGTAGGCATGGTGTTCAATTTTGAGTGTGTCTAAATATTTTATACGATTAGAACGATATTTAACATTAGTCACCAATGAATTATGTCAAATAGGTAAGAATTTATTTTTAAAATATCAATAGTTATTTTTACGCAATATATCAATCTTTACGGTTGATATGATGCAAAATAAATAACAATATGAATATATGTGTTTTTAATCAAGAAAATTTTATATTAAAGTATTAACTAATAATCACTCATACCATATGGATAATATCGAATGGAGGCATTTATTGATTTGTCTGATTTAATTTGGCTTGAAAGTTGTGAAATAAAGTCACCAACTGATTGCATCAAATCCACTTGTTTAATAACTATATTCTTTACATTACGATATTCAAATGATCTTATTATGCGTATGCTTATTGTTTTAGCAATATTTTTTGAGTCATTTTTTGATGATTCAATATTCTGGTTATTTACAACTCCACAAGTTTGCGATATCATTTTTGGATCACAGAAGACGCATGCGTTCTCATTATTAACAACGTCTAGTGTCACTACTATTTATGTATGATAATCACACAATTTTAAAGCATTTCATAAGTTTTTATTTTTATTATATATTTATTGTTATCATTTTTCGTGTCATATTATTAGTACAATGATTAGTTTTTGTGAATGAATATTTGACTTTAATTTTTCGTTTCATCTCGTTTATAATTGCTACATTTTCAAAAATGTGATTAGAATTAATTTTAAAATCATGTGAATTCTTTTTTATGAATTTTTTGATAAAAATAGAAAATTTTGATGATATTTAATTAGAAAAAGGGTTAAAAAATTGAATAGTGATTTATAGATACCATTCACTAAGTAAGTTTATTTGAGTTTACTATAATATTAATGGAATTATATCTATATTTTTTGAATTTAATTCGTATTTTAAAATTATATTACGTTAAAACAAACTTTTTAGATGCCATTTCAAACATTTTAAAAATTTTGTTAGTTAATAACTATTTGGTGATGAACGTGGCTAATTAAAGAGAAAAGTAAATTTTAGAATGTTTACATGCCAAATATACAAGAATTTTTTTGAATTTTTTTCAAAAAATAAAAGAAATATTTATTATTTGTAGCGATTTGAACTAGACATTATTTGGTACTCAACCTTTATTAACAAAATTCTAACTTGACTTAACTATATCATCTACTATTAGCAGGTTCTCTTCATTAAATACTATTATTATATTATAAAATTAGATTATTGAGATAGTTGAGCATAATATACAACCCCCACATTTTTGCCATCAATACATTGCGTGCGCAAGATAATAGAATTTAACCAATTGTCTACTCCTTTTGTATTAAAAGTTAATCATGTCTATGAATATAGTGAAGCTTTTTGATGATATATATACAATGGAATGTTTATTTATGAGTCAATTTTTATTTGTAAATTGGTAGATTTTAAAAAAGTATGGTTCATCAATAAACAATCATATAAATGGAATTTTTTCATAAAGTATAAACGGTGAGTGATAAAATAATCTACATTAAAATGTAAAAAAGCTATGAGTAAATAAAAAATTGATTTTTGATACTATTTCATGAAGTTATGTATGAATTTTCAGATAACACATTCTACAGTGGTATTGGGTATTTTGGAGGCGTAAATTTATCATGAAAAATCTACCTATTTCTTATTCAAGTGCATAATTCTGTCAAAGGTACAACAAGAATTGGTTAAATGCGTTAGAATTTTATTCAAAGCGAACTAAAGTATATATAAACCTAACTATTAAATAAGCAAAATTATTAGACGTTGTATATGTATGCAGATAAAAAAAAAGTTGAATTTTTTTGAACAAAATATTGTTGCCTATTTATTTAAATATAAAATTAGCCCTAATAATAGTATAAGAAGGATGCATTTACAAACTTGGGACTAATATGATTAAGATCCTTATAAACTAACTGTAGGTAATTTTATGTATCAATGCATAAATATAGATATTTTAATTATAAAAAGGAATTTTAGTGGTTTTTTTACATAATACATGAAAAATCTTCTAATTACGACTTTGAAACTGGGGTAGAAATAATAAATGCATTGAACATTTCTTATAATTAAAAATCTTTTGAATGAACGTTCGTGTTAAATGGTTTTTAGGCTCTCAGACATAAGCATCGCACATGTAATATGCATGAGAATGTCACGTAAACTCACATAGCATCATGAACCGATAAATTGAAAAATGACAGTTTTCAACCATTATCTTAGTTATTGTGTATTTAACCTATAAATCATTAGAGTGCATCTTTTAATGCTATTAAATTAACTATTACAGAAATTCAAGTTTAATGGTCATTCTTTAATGCTTTTTATTGTTTTATGTTGATTTACAATCAAAAATAAATATATTAATGAAATTCTAATTTATTATTTGTTTTTGCTATATATATAGAAAATTAGTAAAGTGACATTACTATAGAATAGCTTTTTGTAGTTAATTAAGTAGTTTAGAGGTAAATATTACCAAAAATTTGTTTTTAAACTCAATATAGTTTTCAAAGTGTATTTGTCTGTTAAAGTTATATATTATCGTGAATAATGTCTAGTAATTTACTCTGGTATCGTGTTTTTATGTTATGATGATTGGTATAACACTGTGATCTTATTTAAATTAAATTTGATAAAAAATGTATTTTTATTTTAAATACCATCAATTTTAACCATTATGTAGCTATACTTTGAATAAAGGCTAAGCTACTACACTATAATAAGATTATATATCGATATATTATTTTTAAGACAATTATTTTTATTCAAGAAGATTAAAATTTTTTATTTAATTTTTTATCTTTAATTGAAAACTATTGGATAGAAAAAATTAAATTATGGGCTAAATTTTAAAAAACGACAATCTAGGAAGTAAAACGAAACATATTAGATATTATTAAAGTTCATTCAGTAATTTGTTATTCCTTCAATAGATGAATAACAATAATAAATGTCTCATGATAATGTTAAATGTTTCAATTTGAGCAATAAAATAGGTTCTATGGAGTTTTTAAGTGAATATGAAGAGCTTCCTATTATATGTCCTACATGTAAAGGTGAAGGCTACATATTTGAAGGTAAATTATTGTTGTTGATTACATATAATATGTATTTGAATGTTTAAAATATAATAGTTTAAACTCATATTTAGAGGACAATCAAATAGTTCCAATACCAAATAAAGATAGTCGTCTAAAAAAGAATCATACGTATTTCTTTTTAAATTGTTTAACATAGAAAAAGTGGTTTTAAATAACTTTTATTAGAAAAATTATAGTTATAATGGCATTTGCATTGCTTATTTTTACATTTATAACATCATTTTCATTTCTTTACCCAAGATCAGTGGATATTAGCTTAGGAAGCTTAACTGTCATTGGCTTTAATGTTGCAAACAATGACACTGAAGTGTATATCAACTATTCCGTATATTTAAATTTATTGTTTAATGAAATAAAAAAACTATATATTTCTGAAAACAACTAGATACCAATCTACTTGATGAACCATAATTTTTTTAAAATATCTGGAAAGGTTGAAATCAGTCTCTATTCTAGAAAAGAACATTCTGTTGAATCTATTCCACTTACCGTTGATCTACCTCCTAGAAAATTATCTGATGTAAATCAAATTTTTACAGTTATTAAAATACATTTTAATAAAATCTAGGCTAATATTATGCTAAAAAATGCTTATTATACACGTTGGCAAGGTTTGGATGATATGTAATGCTTTATATGTTGTATTTTTATTATTACATTAAAATATATTTAAATAGGATGAATTGTAAATATTTTAAACATGTATTTGAACAGGTTATAGAGTAATTATTTTTAAAAACTATTTTTAAATACTCATTAATAAATATCCATTTAGAATTCATTTCTATGGCACAGTATTTACCTCTTATTATACTGCTGGTAAGATACAAACCATCAAAACATTCTGTAACTATGATGATATCAAACTGTAGTTTCTTTTTTTTTATATCACTTAAATTAATATCTCGAATATTTATGATACCAATAGATAAGGCATCTATAGCACCACATACATGAGAGTTGTATCACCGAAAAATGGTGTAATTCTGCCTGTTGACGCGTATGAAATAGTTTAAATTACAACTAAAAAAATAAGCTATAAGAAATACTATTTTATTAAATTTTTTGTCGCATATAATTATTGGGAAACTTTTAATTTAATTTTTAAACAAAAAGTTACAATCATATTGCAACTACAAGTAGATTGACTAAAGTATTAAATTTATATCGTAAAACTTTTATCAATTTATAAATACATATATATTATAACAGTATGAATAAGGATTTTCATTTTTTTTATTACTCTACAGTATTTAATGGGATATCTTTCACAGTGATAATAAACTATTTTATGCTTTACATACGACACTGTATATACGTAAACTATGATCAGAACTAGCAGTTGCAAAGGTAATATCATTTTCTGATTTTTGAGGAACCTGTTTTACTGGTTTAAATGAAATATCATTGATGCATTTACCAGGACAGTACCTATATAAAACAATATCATACATACATATTTTGTAAAGAAATAATATCAATACTCTTGTGGAATAATAAATGAAATTTCCCATTTAAACTGTAACGGAACTTTAGTGTAAATAAATAGCTGACCTAGTTCATCACCAGCCACTAATAAATATGCCAATCTATCAGTATTTGATCGTAGATATTTTTCAAAACAAAGGGATGTTATAGCATGCTTATGTTTTAGAGAAAATGCATCCAAATTATCAATTTCGTATATATTCCATATAATTATAGTATTGTCACGAGATCCAGTAGCAAAATAAAGGCCATCATATGACCAATCGCAATCCCAGATTATCCTTGTGTGCTTGTATTTGGAGAAATTAGTTTGGGTTGAATCAATTTTTTTAATAAATCGACTATCGTTACTATCATTTTGGTATTGAAATAAAGCCCATGTACGATCTCGTGAAACTGTTAATAATTGATACCCATCAGGTGAAAATTTTAGGGATGTAACAGTTAATTTGTGTTGCTGAATTTTCTGCTTTATAGACCAATCAGACATATTCCATAATATAATTTCAGCAGTTTCCTTGTTATTTGCCTTGATATATATATATATATAGGTAATATGAATAATTATAAGAAAATAATTGATTGAAAAAATTTACAATAGATGAACTTGCTAGTAAATTTAATTTATCATTAATCTCTAAAACTAGCACTTCATTACCATGTCCATATCTAGTTAATTTTATTTTTCAACAAAATTAAAAATCTATTGAGTAATATATACAATTTATCATTTTCTGGCCATAGTGTAGATTGTTGTAATTTCTCTTCATTTAAAAGTTTATCTAAATTTTATATTATACATTAACAACATATTGAATATATCATTTAGCAATAAATTATTTTTTAAAACATATTTATTCATAGTGCTTATCAATACATTAGTACAATATTAAGTAGTGGCTATCTGATAAAAGTATAAATTTTGATTAAATTATACTCAATATTTACTATAGGTATTTTTCTATTCTAATTATAAAAAATTTTTCCAGTATTATTTATAAATGATTAAAAAACAGATAGTTCACATGACTTTTTAAACATTCACATAAGAAAATAAACTATCATACTTTATGTAATCACGTGACAGAAATAAGTAATGTTATCATTATATAAAGTTTATAAAATCAGTATACGGAGAAAACTATAATAATGCTATTTAATATAAAATGTGTAAATATGATTACAATTTTTTAATAATAAAAACAGTATCTTATAAAATACTATATTATATTGCTACAATTTTTAAAAGAATATAATGCCTTTTGGACAAATATATTACTGATAAAAATAATATGATAGTATGCTGGAAGAATGATAAAGTAAATTCTAAACAGAATTTCTATGTAAAATTTATCATTTCATTTATTTTAATATCGCAAAAGTTAGGCAATATATTATTTAACAAAATTAAAGAAATACTATCAATGGATTGGTCTAATGCTCGAAATGCAGGAACTTGGCCATATTCTTTTAGTGAGTTACTTTCATATTCAATTTTAGAGGAATCAGTTAAAATATCATCTAAAACTTTATATTAAATGGAAATGTATTATACATGAATGATACTTTCATAGACAGCCTTATTTGAGAGACCCAGTGGTCTAAGTACAGCCCCTATAGGTTTGTGATTAAAATTTTCTGAACTATTGTACTGTAATCCACCCAGGTACCTACAGAAAATACACTTTATAAGAAATCAAAAATAATATATATATTTTACATTTAAAATAATATGATAGAATGAATTACTTGGAATAGATTTTATAAAATGTTAATGGAGCGGAGAATATTCGAATCATCTAATTAATGTTATAAATATATCACATGACTATATGAAATCTCTACAATATGTTGAGATAAAGCTATTATGTAATTTTAACATTATAGAATTATTTTTAAATAGCCACGCTTAAAATTATTCACAATATAATTATGGATACACTTGATAAATAATTAACAATATTATGGGAAGAACTTAGGATATTTTATTTAATAATTTCTTTGTCACTTTATTCAAAAAATAACAAATTCTTATATAAAAGGCATGGTAAGATAAATTTCATTTATAAAGATTATAATAATAAAGAAAAGTTGAAAAAAATTATTATAACTTTTGTATATTATTAGAGCTGATTTTATGAAAATAATTCAATCACGTTAATATTTTATTAGTAAATGTAATGGTAGATTTAAACTACTAGGCAGATTAAATATCTTAAAATCTACATAAAGTATTCTTTAAAATTCAAATTTGTATTAAAAAAAAGAAAATAAACAAGTTTTATAATACAAATAAATAAATAATACTTTCTCTTCAGCAGCTGATACTAAATATCCATTGGATAGTATTTTAACACAGTTAATTCCAAAACCATGTATTTGAGGTCTTGCCATTTCACAATAACCATAGTTAGAATCATGATGTTCTGCAAAAATACGACAAGTACTATCCTTGCTACACGTTACGATAAAATTGCCACTTTCAGGTTGCCAGCATATTGACTTTAAAAAATTAAAATGATAAAACAATATTGTTCCTACCTCAACAGATCCTGTATGCCCAGAAAGTAAGTAAAAGAGTTTATAGGATTGATTTCTATAACCTTCACTCTTCCACATGTATATAGCTCCGTCATCCCCATATGATAGTACAGCACTTTTATAAGGTAGACACCCTAAGAAACCAGCACTATTATGCACATTTAGCATACCAAAACGAATCTAATAAAAAAATTTAAATACAATTAATAGTTTGTAGTCTAAAATATGAAGTAGCATACACTATCTGACCAAACAGATTCATTATCATCAATTCTATCTAAACACCATTTAATAATGTTACGATCTTCTGCTGTAGATATTAGCTCAATGCCGTATGGATATGTCATTTCACTTTCAGGATTACTTGTTAAAATAATTTTTTGGTTTGGTAATAGTTTCTTTTTGTAAATATGTGTTGACCAATTTATATCAGTTACACGGCTTTCACTATGACCATTAAGAACAGATTCCTTATAGATATACCATGTTTTATGTTGCGATTCATCAAAATAATTAGGATTCCATAAAAAACTGCATGAACTAGCTTTATTATTATAGATACACGATTTTTTCCCAAAAGATTTATTGGTAACTCGATAGATTACTATCAAACCATCTTGTCCAGCAGATGCTATATAAAATGTGTTTGAGTCATTTTTATTGTTCATATGCTCATTGTTATTAGCATAACAAAGTGATGAAGTAATTTCTACTGTTCGAACAACTTTTAACCAATCAGAATGGTTTTTCAATTTTAAAATTACCTTTAAATTCATTTAAAAATAATATTAACTTTAAATTAATGTACATTGGCTTTATATTTTGACTGATCTTTCATTGTATGACAGAACAATAATTCACCTTTATCATTACCAATCAGAAGTAATGGATTGTTTCCAATATTAGTACACATAAATTCTCCACAAAGTGGTATATGATCAGTCAACTTTATGGTTAGATGGCTATTTATGACAACAGGTTCTAAAGTATTAATTAGGTAATGCCTTTAGAATGTAATAATGATACTCACTTAAATCACACACACTATATACCACAACATATGATTCAGATGAGCCCACTGCCACTAAAAATTTCTTTTCTTCAATTTCATATATTGAACTTGTGGCTATCCAATTAACAGGCATTTCATATGACTTCAAACTAATTAATTCTCCTATTACAGCTGCACTACTTTCCTTAAGTTAAAATAGTCACACATTTTTACATAATAGGCAGTTATAACATTACAACATTATCAAGATAATTTGTTGATAGCTCAATACAGCTAATCGATATGTTTCCTTTTATATCTCCAAATAAAACCATCACATCTAAAACAAAAAATATAAACACATTTAAACAAACAAATGTTGATACTGTTTTTGGAACAATAAACCACTTTAACACATGTAATATCATATTCATCTTTCTTTATGGTAATTATGTGTTTAAATGATGGTACTTTTTTCTATTCAATACCAACATACAATAAAAATACTATTAAAAATAAACATTTTTACATTTATACGCCCTATAATCACAACATTAGATGATGCGTATGCAAGAATATTTATATCTTCTATAATATCATAACAATGTGGTCGTGGATTCACACCACTACTAACATACTTCAATTCCACATTAACAAAATCCATATAATCACCACACGCATGCGTACAAATACAACACTATTATGGTTTTTAAGATTGTATACATAATTTTATCATTTAAAAATATTAAAAATACTTTTTTTGTAATACTTTAGATATTTTACAATCTATAGATTTATTAGTCTATATTAAGATTTCATGGATGTTAAATATGTAAACATTGGTGAAATGCCAATAAATATTACAAAGAAGTGAAAATGAGAAATGATCAATTTTTTTACATTTTAATAAAGTTGAAAATATTTATAAATGTTTATAGCCTTAAAAATATTTGATATAACTTTAAAAATCATTTAAAAGCTGATAATGTATAAATAAACCTAAAAAGTGTTTAATACAAAATGTTACAATAACGTTGATATATCAAATTTACTATATGCATATAACCAAGGGTTATTATATGTAATCTCAAGTTTCACACATATAACAGCTAATTTTCCCTAACATCTACTAAAAAAGCTATTCAAGCTTAGGAAATGAGCTAAAAAATATTCAATATATCAATCCTCATTCTTAAAAAACTTCAGTAGGATTGTCATTATTATGAGCAACTGACAACTAACATACAGAGAATAAATATCATCTGTCTGTGAACGCGTCATCCACGATAAGTTCAAATGCTTCGTAAATCCTCGTATACGTGCGCAAATAAATTTATGTAAAGATTCTGTATATATACATAAATATTTTTAAAATGTGAAAAAAGGTAATACATGATATCCTTAAAATAAAACCACTAGAATGCCAAAATAGAATACAATACACATGCTTGACTTATAAAAACCTAGGTATATATACCGAATAGCAAAACTATGCAGAAAGCACTACCGGAATTTACATTTAATAAAATTATTATAAAAATAAACATATATTTGTAAGGCGCTCGTGTATTCTTCTTTATAATAAATAAACATACTACTCAACATGCTAACACAAAATGACCTAACCGCCGACTCCCACACGCCACGTAAGTTCTTAACACCTAACGCTTGAATATTAATCACCTTCGAGGTACAGGGTGTAAATGCCTAGCCACATGACTAGTAACATAGGAAATAAGATTTATTATTTACCATTCTCATCTATTATTTAGATATAATGATTAATACAATATTTTGGAACATTTTAAAAGCAATATAGACTTTGCTTAAACTGTTGGGACATACAGCAAGGTGATTAGGTAAATATTATCTAGTTGATTCTAGAAAAATGTTTGAAGCCTATGTTACCTAATTTAGTGTCTAAATATATTTATATTTATTTAAAAAAATTTCTTGTATTAAATTTTAAGTTTTCAATTAACTACAAACGTAATTATTGGGAGTGCAAGCGTTAACAAGGTGATCAGCGCTTAAGTTACGTTAACTGACGAAAATCTCCGATATAGTCTCAAATGATTCCAACCGTTTTGTGGTCACAAGATAACAAAGGTCATGTATGCTTAGCTTTCCAAATATTTGGAGGTAAAGATTTCAACTATACTGTTGATGAAAATAAAATGACGTTCCAGTAAGTTGCTATTCTACTAACAAATTAACATACGATTAATACACGTTTAGTGCTAAAGATACCAACAATGTTTCTTATGATGTTGATTTAAATTTATACGATAAAGTTGACATTAATGTAAACCATGATATATAACTAATGCATTCATGTCAGATAAACTATATGCATTTAGGATCATAAATCAGTAGTCTATGGGAGGGAAGTGGTTGTAACGTTAACCAAACAAAACAAAGAAGGTGGATTCTGGAAGCAACTATTATCTGATGTTGCTAAAGTAGCTTATAGGATTTGTTTAGTTATAGGATAATGAATTTAATTTAGCCAAATTTTGTGAAATTGGACTTCAAAAGAATGCATGATGAAGATTCAGATAGTGAAAATAATTTTATGGATCAATTTGGCAATGGTATGAATCCTCCATTTGATATGGGAGACGATGAAGATGCTATACCTGATGAAATGTCATCATCAGATGATGCAGAAGAAAAGCCTTGCTCATCTGATAATAGTAATATTGAAGAACAAACTCCCACCCCAGAAGCCTAATACTATAATCATATTAAAAGATGTAGCAAGCTGTCCTCTACTTAATATTATGTTTCACATCTGACAGATATTATAAAAAATATGTAGACACTACTTGATTAATAATATAGTGTGATTGTTTGTGATAAAAATTAAATTTCTTGCATAACTTCCATTATTAGGCTAGCTGATTTTCGGTTATCTACGATCATCAGGTATCCTCCATCATATTTCTAAATAGCAGCTCGATTTAATCACTTGTTTGTCATTTATAAGATATTAATACAAAGTATTTTAATTGTAGAAAATATGTTTACCTTTGATATGAGTAGTTCAGGTTGGTCTATTACCTTTGTGTTTATTTCAATAATTTTTCCATCAATATCCCTAAATAGATCATAAATATTCTGATATATTTGTTGGTAGGTTAAGTTTTGTATTATTAAAATGGTAAATGCTGCATTAACTATTGTTTTGGTAGTATGTTGTTGTGGTTATAAAATATTGGCGCAGAAATAGTTTTAATATGAATTAAATAATCTGAGACGTGTAGGGTCTGCATATTATTTAAAAAAATGAAAATAAAGCTTTAATACTGCTTATATTGTATTGAAAATTTTGTATTGCTTAAAAAATGAGATTAGTTATGCATACGATTTAATATCAATCTTTGATCCACATTTCATGTGTAAGGTACATATTGTTTGATTTTTATTGATGTATTGACAACCATGCTTCTTTTTCCCACGTATATTTTTATTATAATCTATAGTGTCTCCTTTTACGCATGGAATATCAATTCTTTCTACTTGAAAGCTTTGGTTAGTTTCAATAGCTATCATTATGATTCTAAATTCGAATAGTATGAAAAATTACTTAGGTCGATAACATATTTTATAAATGTTTTTTATATAAAAATAAATTCATTGAATAAATATACTTATTAGAATGAATCATATAGATTGGATAAGCTTCACTATTACCTATAATAATAAAATAAAGTAAAAATAACTCAAATACAATTAATGTATACATACAGTCTGTTGGAATAAAAGTTCTAAAATATCGTTTATAGAATGGTATTATATCATTCCACTCTTTTTCAAGGTATAATGATTCAACTTCATCCATTTTTTTAACTTTATTGTAAAATTAGAACAATGGAAACAAAACTCAACGTTGAGATTAATTGATATCACGTGACAATATCCAGATTGATAACAAAATGATTCGATTTTCTATTGATTTTTTTATGAAACTGTAATTTTATAAATCAAATTATATTTAA
This sequence comes from Kudoa iwatai, assembly GCA_001407235.2. NCBI lineage: Eukaryota > Metazoa > Cnidaria > Myxozoa > Multivalvulida > Kudoidae > Kudoa > Kudoa iwatai. The sequence goes on from JRUX01001548.1 coordinate 71,800, forward strand.
AGTAATTTAATTTAGTACAGAGATGAAATTATAGAGTTTTACATCATGATGGATTGCTCTTGCATGCGAACATCCATAGAATAATAAAAAAAGTTAAGGGGTATGACAGTAAGCTTCTATGACAATGTTCTAATGCTTATTTTATTACTTTTTTTAAGTTTTTCTGCTATAAATCACATATTTTTTAATGAAAATAGTTAAAATTATTGTCCCTAATGTAATAGTTTAAGATTCATTTGTTAGGATGTTTACTCATTATGATAATTAATCAATAGATGATATTGTGATCCTACTAAAAAAAGACTATTTTATGCTTTATTTCCATGATATTAATAGAAAAATAGTATTATTTTATTAGGATTATTATTTAGAATAAAATTTAAACGTATATCTAGTGCTTATTTCAGTGTATCATAGCATAAAAGGATTTTTTTTAAAGTTTTAATGAAACACTTTAATAAAATTTTTTGAAATACAAAAAAAATGAGCCGAAGAACAAATTAATAATTTAGAAACTATTTCTAAGACAGAATAACATAAAGTGGTAAATTTACTTTAATTTAGTTAAGAACTGTGCCTCTAACTATACCAAATATGATATACTACAATACAGGTCTAAAAACAGAAAAACTACTAATTAGTCTGACAATTTCTAAAAAGAGTTATCATCTTAGAATATAATTAAAAATACATTTGCAACAGATGAATAAGGTGTAAAGCTTTTAAAATAACCGTTACATGAATGTCACAACAGTGTTAAACACTTGTATATCGAGGTTAAAAATACTTTTTAATGCTGCAGATCTGATTTATTTTTCTAAATATAACATCTATTGGGTTAATTTAGTAAAAATTGTTTCATAAAATATAGTATCAACAATACAAGAGATATTCGGATACAATGATAGTGTATAAGAAATGTATTCGGATCGATGATGAACGAATGGCTTCTAGCGATCAATTAAAAATTAAATTTATGATTTTATCTTATTAAATATTACCTAATTTTGTATATATCAAAATAATTTTATTTTGAAAATTGAAATATAATTTAATTTTAAAATTATAAAATTTAGTAGTTGAGTAATATCATATCATTCATACAACCCCTTTACTATCTATTGAACTATTTCTTTTTTTTTTTGATAAAAACACTTTATATTATTATTATAGATTAAAAAAGAAAACTGTCTTTGTATGCTATATATCCAACGATTTTTTAAATAAATTTATCCCAATATCACGTGACGCATTCGTATTAAATATTGGCGTGTGTGATATTTGTGAGAAATATTCTAATAATGAGTTCTTGTCTAGTTAAAGTTATAAAAAGATATTTATCAAAAATAGAAAATAATGTCATGAACAAGAAGAATAACTCTATAGATAGTCATGCAAGTAATTCATATTCGTCTTGTTAGCTATTGAATATAGTTGACAACTTATTTGACAAAAAACTTGTTTATTTATGAATATTAAGGTGCTTTAAAGAATCTTTTTAAAAATCCTCATGATATGAACAAGGTTATTTTGTATAATTCAAGTAAATAGTATTTTTGATAAAAACTATTATTAGATACAAAAAAAAATATCAGTAATGAAAGGAAAAATCTAGTAATTAAATAAAAGTATAGTTGTTATTATTTAAAATTATTTTAGTTTACAAGAACAATCTGCTAGTAGTGTAGCACAACAATGTTTCTATATCTATAGAACTATATCGAATGCTATTATTGAGTATATTTGACATTAATATTTTTCTAGGTAATTTTAATATCATTATTAGCTCAAATGATGATATTATTTTATCCTTTTGTTTGCCAAGTTTAGCGAATGAAATTTTAAACCGTCCATGGTATGGTAAAAATAAAATACATTGGCGAATTGTAAAAGTAATCGATCCACCCAATTTAATTTCAGTAGTTAGTGAAGAAATTGAAGACATGGGTCCAACTTTGATTGCACTTGTTGAATTTAATTATCAGCAGGTAGAGCTCTATTTTTAAGCTTGTGACAACATTTGACATGTTCAAATATTTTTACTACTAGATTTATTATGAAAGAGATTGTACAAACAAGCTACTTAAAGGATCACTTGATGAAATAAAGAACATTCATTCATATCATATTTTTTTTACTAGATTTGATTTTGACGGTAAACAAATTTGGTCATATGCATGCCCCTATGAAAACACTCAAAGTGTTTTGTTACCAAAAAATACAGACTATCATAAGTAGTTTATATTTATTTAAAGTTGTGAATATTTTTTTAAATTATTTGTTGTGTAATATGATAAACAGAATGATACTTTATTAGTAGGGCTAGGTTATATCAAGTTGCATGCATTTTATGGAATAGACAAATAAAATACTGCACTAATATGTTTTAATTTTGTTAAGCATTCTATCTACACTTTTTAAAATATAGCTATTATTGTATTGATTTTGTGTTTTTTATTATACAGTCATATCGTTTTTAAAATAGCTATAAATTATGAGAATTATATTATTTTTATTTAATTTATACTCAATATTTAATATTAATAATTCTATTAGTACAATGGTGTAATTATTTTCTTTTGAGGTTGTATATTTAACGTTTTCCTATTAAAAAATGTTATAAAAGTATTTATTATGCTATTTTTTTAAATAAAAACAAATATATAGATATTAAATTTTTTCACAGAGTAAGAAAGCTTTTAGGTATCTATAAGGTTGGCTTTAAAAATGAAATTAAACAATATACGCTACATATTTTCTCTTATAAAATTGTTAAAGAAAAAAATTTAGCATTATAAATTACATTTAATAGGAAATAAATAGTTTAGCTGGATTAATATTGATCAGGCTATGTATTAATCGAATAAAAGGTGTGCCAAGCTGAAAATATATTTCATGAACAAGCTTAATCAATTTGAGATTCTTTATTTGAAGAATAAAATAAAATTTAATTTAAACATTAACTATGTATTATTTAGATGTTTTGCATAATTCTTTTAGAAGATATTTACTTTATATTCAATAGAGCAAAATATTAAAATTGACGCCCATATCTTAATTACTTTTTTAGCTGTTTCATAAAACTTTAAACTGTATATAATTTTAATGAAGATTATAGCAAATCAAGTTATATAACTCAAGTATATTATGTAGATTATGCTTGATCAATTGAATAAAAAATTGTGAATTATTTTACCTTATATTTGTATTAATCAGGTAGAATTCATGTTTAAGTACTTTCCTAGGATTAATATTTATTATGTCAATGACTAAAGACTTGATATTATTTAATCACTATTTCCATGATTATTAAACCTGATTTATTTTTATATTTAATTACATCACACTTTTATTTAATCTTTATATATCAATATAGCATTAAAATTAAAAAAAAATATTTGTTAACCTTATGATGATCAGTTAATTTTTAATATTATGCAATTTTAACTAATCCCAATAGAATACCACTGTTTTATCACATCTTTTGCATATATTATTGTTAGATAATTATAATTTTAAAATATCCATATTATAATATTTAATTTAATTGTACTTTTGAGGTATATAAAATTGTTTATAGTAGACTGGGTCAGTTAAATTTTCATTAACATAGAAAAAGATGATAAGTTTTTATAGGGGGTTGAAACAAATGTGTCATAAAACATGCATCTACAAGATATTTGATCATGTATTATGAAAATTATGTTAATTTAAAAAATGTTACTTTGAATTTGAAAAAGTAGTATAAAATTAGCTATGATATTATCACCTTTATGACAGAGACTTGATTAGAGTATTAATGTGTACCCCTAACAAAACACTACAATGATAGAATAACAATTAAGAAAATTAAATTTATTAATTAACATACCATATAAGGAAACCGTTTTATTTTTTATAAATTCGAAAATTATCTGTTTGATTGTTGGAGTTGCTTAAAATTAAATCAATACATATGTGATGTGTTCAATCGATTAAGGGTGACAATCAGTATCTACTAGGATTAGTTACCAAGGCTAATTTAATCCCTTTGTCAAGTTTAGTTTTACTCATGGGCAGAAAATGTTGTGTGCCACAGTGTTTCACTAATTATAATGCTACAAATAAGCGTGACGCTATAAAAGGTGCAGTATTTCATTTTCCTAAGGATGATAATCTACGATGGTGTTGGATTCGCCATATACAAAGGTAAAATTGTGTGTTCATTTAAATTAGGTCATGTTTAATTGCAAAAAAGTTCCTAGATAAATATTTTATAATAAATTTATTTTTTAAACAATTTAAACTAAAAATATTACAATAATTACTGTTTGTTTTAAGATTTAACCTTTCAAGTATGTTCTAAACTTGCTTAGAGTTAAATAGCATGTATATTGCTGACATATAATTTAATAAAAAGGCCAGAATTTGTACCTACAACAGCAAGTGTTATATGTGAGTATCATTTTGAAGAAAAGTTTCTTACACGACTACCAGTTGGAAGGGTTCGTTTAAAGGAGAATGCTTATCCAACAAAATTTCCACGATGGGGGGACCACTATCATCAACAATTATCCACTATTGATGATGAAATTCCAGACTTTTATCATAAAAATGGTTCCAACAAAAAAAAAGAACAACCATATGCCACAATAGATAATCCACCTGATTTTTCATCCATTACTGGTAACGATCCTATATTTGAAATGGCTTATCGAACAATATGGATGACATTCAACGATGATAATGAATTTGATAAAAGATATTTTTATGAAAAATTAACCAATCATATAGTGTAAGTATTTTCTAAATGATTATTTAACTTTTCAAACATCATTATATGGAAAAATTTGAGCTAAATATATTGCAATAAGTAACACATTATTTTTATGGCAGGGTTTAATTACATAATTTAATAATAAATGAATTTTAGTGGATATATTTTTTGTAGCTAATACTCAACTATCATGTTTACTCATTATAGTAGGTATTAGATTTATGCGGGATATAATATTTTATATAATGATTAACATGTATGTTAAATTAAGGCTCAAATCTATAAATGTTCGAATTATTGTCAATGATTAATAATATATGTCCATGTTATTTAAGTATTATTTCCTATTAAAATTTACCAATAAAATTATTAAAGTGAGTATAATTATGATAAATGTACTTTTTTTAATAATTCATTGGAAGTAGTTTTTAAAGATTCTATTTTTGATTCTTTATGGTAATATAATGTATTATATTTTTAGCCATTTTAATTTTATATATCATATGATTACTTACAATACTTTGATGTATAATGTTATATTATACTACTTCAAATTTTGAAGTAAGCGTTTAATTAAATTCACAATAAAACCCAAATAA
>JRUX01001549.1:0-31485 GCA_001407235.2 Kudoa iwatai
ATGAATAAGATAATTACAATTTAGGATATTAGGATGAATCTTTAAAGAATGATTGATTTATTAGCACACAACATATTAAATCATATAAAGGAGCAATCATATAAAGTATATTGAAAAATCCAATAACAGTTATAGGTAGCATATAAGGTTTTGTAGCATAACTTTTATTTTCTAGCGATAAAGACATATGAATAACTTTTTGATAATTGTTGAATTCTTTTAATAGTGCAAACAATATTTTTAGAGAGTGTGTAAAGCATAAAAATATGTAAAAAGCTTTTAAAAAAGTTCCAATATTTTCATTTTTTTCATATAGTGACTTAAATTTGAAAAAGCTACAATTTCTGTTAAGTACTTCCAATCCTAAATCTTTTTTCGCTTTTAATGCAGCTTTCAATGCACATATTCTAGCTATTACAAAAGAAGATATTACCAATACATAAGGAATAACATATGATCCAACTTGTATAACAAGATCAACATTATTAAAAACTAACGATTCACATAGACATATTTCAAGTGAATAATTAACATGAATTTTATCCCAATTATATGATAGAGATGTCATAATACCAAGTATAGAAGCAATTATCCATCCACATGAAAGAATAACAATAAAATATGGAGATCCAAACTTTTTCATATGATTTATTGGTGATATATGATAGTAAGTTCTTTCAATAATAATAAGTGCAAATGTATAAAATTCATTGTACCATAAAATACACTGAATAGCTTGTACAACTTTACACGGTAGTGGTGGTGTTTTTTGATTAAACAAGCTGTATGAGTATGGTATAAAATTGGTAATAGAAAAGATAACACAACTAGTACAAAGATTTATAGTCAAAACATCAAGTGAAGATATTCTATAAAATTTCTTTCTCAATATCAAGTATACACATGCGACAACACATCCTGCTATTGTTATTATCATCGTTGACAATGATATTATTGTATAGAAATGAGTAGTTGATAAAATGGTCGATAAAAATTCATTATCCATAATAATTGATCAAAACTATATAGCAAATAGTTGTTTTTAACTAATAAAATCATCCGACAGCTTTCTATTTTTAAACGCCTTTGTCACACCAAACACCGCGACATAATCCCAAATATGCGCATGCTTTGATGGTTATTTGTCGCTTGTTTGCTTAAGAAAAGATACTTTCTTAGTAAATAGTTCTCATGCTTATATTTTTTATTCTCTTAAAATTTTATATGATACAGTTGGTATAACTTTATATTTACAAGATTTATTTGATGTAGTTTTTAGTAGTTCTTGCTATACAAGATTAAATATTTATCTAGATATTATTTTACTATTATTATTTTTCAATCAAATTATTCATTTAATAACAATTATATTATTTGTAGCATATCATTTTAGCAAATCTTATTTGTATAAACATAGAATACTGTCGCTTACTATCGGCAAATCATAAGTCATGCGCAAAGGTTTTTTATCTTTTACCTCATTTTTTACTGTACTAATTTGTACCAAGTGTTTTATCTAATAGTCAATTTAAAACATTTTTTGTTTATATATTTTAAAAAATAGTTTTTTTATTACATTCTATACCATTTTACAGCTAAATTTAAATATTTTATTATAAATAAAAATCTAGTTGAATACACACTATTCATAACGTTTTTTTAAAATAATAAAATGTGATTCGGATTGTCCTTTCTAGTGTATGTCCATATTTTTAATCTCTAGTGAAATAGTTGTTAATTTTTACACATAGTTAACAGATAAAATTTTAATTTAATACTAATTATAGATAATGTTAAGCATGTTGTAGATAATTTGAGTTTAAAATAATCATTTAGACTATTCATTTTGTGGATATATCTATTTTTCTTAATTTGGTATGTTCCATACCATAGTATTAGTAATATTTATAGTGCAATTTTCAAGCTGCAGCGAGCCTAAAACATCTAATCAATCTTTCAAGCAAATTTAAAATATATTATCAAGATAATTTTTACACCATCATGTATAAATCAAGTAAGAATGTGATAAAAATTATTACTCAAGTAGATCATATTATATAGAGGTCAAGAAACCGATTGTGTTAACTTCTAAAGCAATGTTTTATCAATAATCTCACTGGTAATTACTTTATTTAAAATAAATTAATAGTCAAATGTTTTTATTTAAAAAAAACTTGTATAAAAAATCAGTTAATATTATTAATACCATGAGATACACCATAAAAGAGTATTTTAACTCATTTAAATGGTTTTAAATAGATTAAAAAATAAAATATTTCAATTTTATATACCAAATGATAAATAGATTTTATAAGAATAAATATGCCATGATGGATGGTTTAACAAGGATATAACCGTTCCAATGTCTATATTGTTTAGGTAATGGAACTTGTTTACAATCCAAGTTATCATTATGTATATAAAGAAGCCATACATACATAAATACTAAAATAATGAAATTATGACTAACTCTATAATCTTGTGTAAAACAATTTATTTAATAACATTTACCTGAAAAATATTATTACACACTTTTCTTTTGTGCTATAAGCCGACACAGTAAGTTTTCAAGTGGGGATGTTGGCAGTATAGCCTACTTACAATCAATTCCTTTCTTTAAGTTATCATAAAATTAAAATATAACCAATATACTTTCAATATATTGATTTCTTAGCAATACAACATATTTAAATAACAAAATGTATGGTTAAATATAATTTTTTTTAATAAAACAAATGAACTAATTAGTGTCACTTTACAATATGTCACATCATAAATAAACTCAACAAAGTTAAAATTCACCTATTTCTTCTAAATATTTAATCAAAACATTCCAAATTAGAACTTTAAAAGAAAATTTTTTTTAAACGTTTAAAGGTTAATCATTTTAGGAAAAAAATAGTTGAATGTATGCTATAGATCCAAATACAAATGATATTCTTTTAAATTACATGCTATTTTATCTAGTTATTTCAATTCTTCACTTAACAGATACAAAATTATATAATAAATCTATATATTATGTATTAAATATAATTACACTTTCAAATTAGATATTTCTTTTAGATGTAGGACTTGAGCATTATTTTCAAATTTACAAAAATTTAGTTTTATTATAAAAATGAACTTAGCGTATGCATTATGTTTATTAAAAATATTAGTTACATTCAAAATATAAATAAAAGCAGTAGATATTCATTTCAATCATTATTAAATACAAAATTTTATGCATATAAAATAAAGTAGAACAGCTTCATCATATTATTTATTACATGTTTTAACAGCATAAACGGCGTAGTTCATTAATGTAGGTGTTGTCCAACTCCAAGAATTATTAAAAAAATTATAAAATAATCCTTTAGTTTCTTTAGTAGTAAAACCATCTAGTGTTAGTGGTAATAATAATAACAAATTATACCTTTAAAAATAGCATACTTTTTAAAAGATGCATTTTTATTTCATATGGTTTCACAAATTTTGAATAAGTATGTATACCACGAGGAACAATTCTTAAAATGTATTCTGCTGTAAATTTTGCCAAGATTAACGATAACAATGTTCTATTTATTGTTGTTATAAATATGTGACCATCCATCTTAAAAATACTTTATCTATATATCAACAAAAAAATATAATATTACCTTGGTAATATCAGAACACCCTTTAATAAAAAAATTTAATTCATCAACATGTTCTACTACCTCAGATGCGATAACAACATCATATTTTTCATCACTATTAAATGCTAGCTCTTCTATGGAACAGCACTTAAAATTAATATGGTCATTAAGTTTAAGTTGTGGAAAACGTTCCAAAACAATGTGTTCACATGTTGAAATACATTCTTCCGATAGATCTATTCCCGTGACTGTAGCACCCAATTTTGCAAGAGGCTAGAAATTTTACTGTTAATTATGCGCCACTTTGATATGTATGATAACAATTTTACAATTAAACTACAAAACATCCATATAATTGCATTAGATATTAACATACAATTGATAAAATTCCACCACCACATCCAACGTCTAATATTTTAAGTCCATTCAATGGTAAATTACATTTAGAGTGATTTATATGAGAGACTTTATCGACAATCCAAGGAATTCTCAATTCATTCATGGAATGTAGAGCATAAAATGGTCCATTTAGGTTCCACCAGCTTTTAGCTAATCTATTGAAATTATCTATTTCACCTTTGTAACTTTTATCACATAAAGAACGACAGAATACAACCAGTGAGATAGGATACGAAAACAACTTGACCATTTTAAAATTAGCAAATGATCGGTATATTTCGTGATGTTTGGTTAGTAATCGTTTAAGTGATTCTTGATAGGTTTATAGTTTACATTTAAATGTTACTTTTTCGTAAGTAGGTTTTTGATTTTAATATTCTCTAATTATTTAGCTCAGAATTACTATTTTAATCTTTATTTTTTGAAAATAAAGAGTTTTAAATTATAACGTATAAAATACGTATATATATTAATTGTTTATTTAAATTACTTTATTTCAAAATTTAACCAAAATATCAACACTTTTATAAGAGATAAAACATTTAGATAGAGAATATATAATAAAAAAACTTAACATAGTTATTAAAAACTAAAAATCAGGTAGTAAAATTAGGTATAAATACGGATATACATGATTTTAAAATAAACTCAGTATTTGTCTTTCTAGTAAAAAGTTATTCTATATTTTATAAGGGATAGTTAGTTAGTATATATATTGTATTCCACAAAATGTTTTTATATAAATAAATACAAAATTCCAAGAGATAATATTGTAATTTTTGTATGAAGATATAGTAGGATTTTTTTAAGTATAAATTAAACTAAAAATTCTTTTTTCTCTAGATTTTTCAATTTTTTAGTAAAATTTATTAGCTCAAGATCAAAAACAACCATTTTTTTATCATCATAAGCTGATAATGTATAACAATAATTGAAATGAGTGGTGACAAATATTTTACCAAAAATACTAAATGACTATGTAAAAAAAATTCAAGCTTCTTTAAGTTTAAGTAATATATATATATTTTATAATAAAAATTGCCTTAAATTAACGTTGCTAAATTAATTAAAACTTGGATAGGGGGTATGCGATAGATCAGGCCTACAGTTACAACCCCATGGGATTGAATATTGTTTATGTGCAAATATTTCTTCTAAACATTTTATAATCTATTTCTAATTTAAGTAGGAATAAAGTGGCAATAGAAAGGATCTACGATGTAGTGTGGTTCTACCACCAGTGAGAGTGAACTATAATACAGAGGATAGACCAATGGTGTTAATGAATACCAAAAGACTTAAACAGATTTAAATAAAAATTCATAAAATATAACCTTGTACTAATAGATTTCAAAAAGAATTTCATATTGATTCTACTTTGGTTAGGAGGAGAAATAATTGACTAAAAACGATGAGGATAATAATTACTGATGTAAAATCCCATACAACCATTTAAAAATTATATAGCCATAACATGGTAACACTGTGTTAAGTGTGAATTGAGCTAGTTTAACTAATCAAAAGTTAAAAAAATTAGCTTAACAAGAGGTATGGAGTTTTAAACAAAAACAATTCATATATACTATAATATACTAAAATAGAAGAATAGAGTAATTATTCATTATTGTGGTATTGTAATAACATGTTGTAATAATAATAATAAATAATATAAAATACAATATTATTGACATAAATTTAAAAATACCGTTTTTAACTTTATTAAAAATTTCATACTATACAGTCCATTCCAATTTATTATTATATTTTAATTATACATGAGATAATAATTAGTCAAGCTATTTGAAAATTTTTATTGGTTAATTAAATAATTAAACTTTTAAATTATAAATTAAATATAAGCTTAAAAAATTAATTAAAATCATTTTTGAATTATTCAATCTATTAAGAATTCTTAATTTAAACGTCATGAAGAATTCTAAATGATAACATGAAAAAATAGAAATTTAAATTTTCATATTCTTAAAAATTTATAATAATTGAGATAAAGTGCTTATTAAAAATATTATTATTAAAATGATTAATTAATTGATTGTATTCAAAAAAACAAACGAGTGATTTTTTATAATGACAACTGATAATTGAAACTAAATGCATACAATTAAATTACAATAATTAATTATAGAAGCGATATATTACAAAGATTAATGAATAAAATATTTATTACTTAAAAAAATGAAAAACTTGTTTAGTAAATTATTATAGAAAATTATGTTATAAATAGAAGAAATGTGATTGAATAGCCCATAATAAATGATACTCATATGCATAATAAAAATATGAAATGTAATAGTTTGATGAATGTATTAAAACATTAAAATAAAAAATATTTATGGTTATTAATTAAAGTAATAATTGGAATAATTATTAAATAATAATAGTATCCCATGTGATAGAAACATAATTATCGATACAATTCGTTATGTTTATTCGTCAAGGGATAAGTACATTATTTTTAATGAGTTGATCAGAATGAACAAATAAGTTTGAACATATCATATTATCTAAAAAGAAGTATAGGTAAGTATTATTTTATTACATTTCTAGCTTTACAATTAATCAAACTCCTAGTTGACAAAAAATGTATTTTTGAGTAATTATTATGATATCTAATGTATATAATATTGTACATAAATCAATATACATAGGTAATACTGACATTTACATACAATATTGATAAAGTGTAAATAAAAATAAGAAAAATGTTTCGGTTGCCATATCCCATTTTGTATATTACACTTAATGTAAGATTTTTTGACATCATAAACATATACAATTATATGTTAGTTCAATGCTTTAATGATATATAACATTTTGATTTAGATTTTTGTCAATAAATTGTGCTATGTATGAAAATAATCACAATAAAAGGTATGTATTTATCAATTTTATATGAGATATGGAAATAGTATTATGCGGGTAATAATATTTCAAGGTATAGACAGGATTTAGAATTAATAATATTGTTTAAATTTAAAGGTGAGTATTAATATTACAACTCATAATTTGTTTAAAAAATTATTATGTATCATTTTATTTGAATTAAAAATAAAGCTGTGTAATAAATATAAACTCATGAACTTTTACTTTGTCTCAATAGTGCAACACAGTAATATCTGTATTTTTTTAAGTCTATAGTAGCAGGTTATTTAAATTTTTTTTTATTTTTAAATTTAAAAAAATTAAAATAAAAATATTTTCATAAAATTTATATTGCGCAAGCGTACAAAATTTCGCGGGTAGATGGGCGCGCAGTTTGTTTTAATAGAAGAAAAGTTATTTTATTCATTATGCGAAAGAACATAAATTTAATGAATTTTAGGTTGTAGGTGTACTCCTAAGAATTCTTGAGTGGGGGATATACAAATTTTTTTATGACAGAGTTGATAACAATATTAATAAATAGTACAGCATTAACCCCTCTTCCCTAATGAATATAATGGAGTGCATCTCCTCTCAATATAAATAAAAACTATCAAAATCCTATGGAGTTCTTTTTTGTGTATATTACTCTGAAAAATTTTAAATTATCAATTCCCAACCGGTGGTATTGTGTACATCCTTCCACTACAAAGTTATGCTTATACTTCCTATTCTGGAAAGTTATTATCTATCTAAATTAAACTACATATTTAAATCGTATGTTAACTTAACATCTGACAGAATTCAGTAGGGATATTGTTATCGTAAGAAAAAAATTAACTAAAAATCTACTTTAATCAACATTATTTACCCCAGGATACACATATACCATGATTACATTTTTCGCAGGCTTTTGTCTGATAATAGCAGAATTAATAATCTCTATATTGTTTATATTTGCTATACCACATAGATTAAATATTAACCATAACTTACTTATATTTCACCTATATAACTTGATTAATTTAAAGAAAATCAAATAAAAAAAATGGACACTAAGTAGAAAATCTTACGAAACATATGATGTGAATAAATTCATATAATTTTAATTACTACTAAAAGATTCACTCTACATAACCAACAATAATGGACTACATACTATTATTGGTATAAAATGCTAGTTTTTAGTTTATAAACATAACATTGTATTTTCTTATAAACTAATTCAAGGATCAACTTTCACAGTTTTTTATTTCAATCAACTGTCTAACGTTGTATTTTTTGAAATCATCATAGTTTTCCAATATACCAATCATGCATATATTCTAAAATATTATAATTAAAAAAAGTAAAGTATACATTTATAAATATGAATTTAATCTAAATGGGCACTTTTTAAAAATAATAAGTAATACATTTTGTTAAAAATGATTAATGACATAGGTGTAGAAATACTTATTAACTGATTCCTTGTATCAAATCAAATTAATCATGAAATTTTAACTGTTAATAATATAATAAAGAATGAAACTTTTTGTTTATTTTTATCAGTTAATTATTCACTTAATTTTAAAGGAACAATAATTTAAAAGAAAATAAACTTTAATTTTATAGTGGCCATTAAAACTATTTATACTTCCTAGTCATAGCAACATAAAAATCTATCCAAGTAGCAACGATAAATGATGATAATTATAATCTAAATGCTTGTTATCAATGATTTATTTTCAAAACAATAAATAAATCAAAAATTCAATGAGCAAAACAATACAAAAACAAGCAGTTGTTTACAATGATTAATAGTTATAGCAAAGAAATGAATATAAATTAAATAATAATTATTTATAAGATATGCTTTATTAAAATTAAAGATAAAAATTCATACCTAAACAAAATAGATACTAGCTTAGTTAAGTACTATAGAAAATCATTCTGTGAACAAAAGAAAATTAAATGAATAAGAATATTATGCATAGTACTTGTAAAATGCAATAATATTATAAAACATAATAATCATTTTTATGAATACATTCATAAATATAAAAGGAAAATAGCTATGGTTACTAATTAAAGTAATAATTAGTAAATAATAAAAGTATACAATAAGATAGAAATACAATTATCAGTAAAATTTGTGATATTTATTCGTAAAAATAGATATAATATATGTTATGAGTTTATGATAATGATGAAAATACTAAAATAACTAAAAATAGAAGAAAAAAATTTAATATGAAACACATTATATATTTAAAAAGAATTATAGGTATGGGTTATCATTAAATAAAAATAGTATAGAATCAATCAATGTTCTATTTGTTATTTTAGTTCATGCCAAAATACATTATCGTTAGACAATAACAAATTAAGTAGATATACCTATCATAATGTAAAAAATTCAATACAATGATAGAATTTATGATTATTTTAGTTGAATAAATTGTTAAATGTTTTTTATAATATTATTATAGTAGTAAATTATATATAGCATTAATGCAATTTTTTTAAAATAAAACATACACGAATGATTTGTATCCATATATAAATTTTTCCATTATTATAATCCAATTTGTAGGTATTGGATGGCATTGTGTTAATGGTAGTGCTAACAAGCTCTTTTAATTTAGTTGTTCCGTAGTTGGTGTTGAAAGAAACTTTAGCTATTATGCTATACTAATATCATAAATGTATGGAATATTATTTTACATATCAATAAAAGTAATATGTTACTGTTGTGTGTTTTAATAATGTGAAGTAATCATTAACCATTTGTCTTACAGTATCAACAATTGATGAATCACTTGCATACACTGAATATGATATAGGAATAATACGCATACAATACCTATAGTAAATTATGTAACAATTGTTTAAATATTTAAAAGAAAAACTTTAATGAAAAATCTTGTTTATTTTCTAACAATTTTGTAAATAATTTATAAACTATTGTATTTGGTGATTCTGAGCAGTTATCCTTGCTGCTTATAAATATAGTATTCTTTAATTTTGTTGATAAAGAGATATATTTATAGTTTTTTAGACTTATTCTTTCTTTTAGGATTAGTCTATCGATATCATCATCATCATCATCATTCTCGTTGTTATCTATGCTATTAGTAGTTGTATGCCATAATGGTGAATTATTTTCATCATCAAGCTAATTAGCATTATTACTTATGTGTTATACATATATAAAAATTCTTTTTTTCATTCATAGGAATGCATTAAGCTTTAGTTAGTGATTATGATTTTTTTTAGAAACATAATTTTAATATAAATATTTTATAATTATAAAGAAAAAAATTACATTAAAAACAAACGTTAACTACTACTTAATATTTAGTTTTCAGTTAGCTTTCTTTATAATACACATTAAATTACAAAATAAAATGTTATTATTACATAAATACATATCAGAAAGCTAAAATTTTTTAAAAATTGTAATATTATAGACAATAATTTGTTTTTATATTTTTTAAGGTTAATTATTTATTGACATTACTTGATTTAAACAGTAATACAACTCTTTAACTGCTAGTCCAATATTGCCATTAGTTGTTGCAAGAATACCAACTACTCCAGGTATGATACTTTTTGTAGAGTTTGTTATTGGTGCTATAATTTTTGGTTAAATATACTACATTACATTGTGCATGATGGCAATTTATTCATTATTACTAGGACGATATTTTTTCAAAAAGTACTTCCTTTTTGATGTTATTTTCGCCATAATGCTTCCTTTAAATTCTTTTTATAATTTATTGTAACAGAAATAATAAGGGTAATCACTTTTTATGAACGATAATACTATTTTAACAATTTGTGCGCTGACATATAGTGATACTCCCTCGTTGTGCTGCAGTATCTAGTAGCAACCCTAGCTCTCATACGTCAAAGTTCTAATATATATATTAGACAAAGTAAATAATGTATTAATTAAAATAATTTTTTATATATTCAATAAAAATAGATATAAGGGTTACAATGGAAAGGACATATGTTATGATTAAACCTGATGCGGTACAAAGGAATCTAGTTGGAGAAATAATTAGTCGTTTTGAAAAGCAAGGTCTTCATCTTTTGGCTCTCAAAATGACTATAGTATTGTTTAAAATATAATAATAAAATATATAATGTTTATTATAGCCCACTATAGAAATTCTTAACCAGCATTATAAGGAACTCAAGGATAAACCATTTTTTCCTACACTAACTAAGTTTATGTCTTCTGGGCCTGTTATTGCTATGGTTTGGGAAGGATCGAATGCAGTAAAAAAAGTTAGATCAATGATGGGCGAAACTGATCCTGTAGTTAACATACTTATTTTCTATATTACTATTGTTAAAAAAGTAATTATTCATTTTTAATTGTAGCAAAAATCACTCCAAGGTACTATTCGTGGTGATTATGCACTTAGTGTCAACAAGTATGTATAATTCAATGCATAATTTATACTATTGATAATAATAACTTTGAACACAATTAATAGAAACATTATTCATGGTAGTGATAGCATTGAAAATGCTGAATTTGAAATTTCCTTATGGTTCAAACCAGATGAAATTATCACTTGGCATTCTTCACTCGATCAATGGATTTACTAACTCATTTTATTCGTGATTTCCTGTTATTTATCCACATATAATCATTATATTTAAATAACTATCTAGATTGGAGTCGGATTATTTAACCTTAGACAATAAGTTTTGTTGCGTAGGCGAGCATATAAACAATTTTAATTATTAAAATCATTGTCATATGATATATATTTGTTAACTAGTTGTCATGAAGTGTTAATTGAAATATATCACTGCTTATTTTCAGTGAATTACCATTGACAACAACCAATATCAAGCTGTGAGTAAACTGTAGAACAGGGTCATTTGCATCCTATATAATATCATAAAGAAAGATTTACTATAGTAAAATTACCTGTAGTTTTCCATATACACTAACATGGAATGCATTTTGGCCGACCGGAAGACAAACAATCTTAGATGCCATTATTTTAAGGTTACTAAAAGGCATGCTCTATATTTACCAAGTGATAGTATAACTGTATATGATATCATATATATTACTGTGAGTTTGCTGTTGATTTCTTGAAAGTTTCTACACAGTGTATCTTGAAAGTTAGAAACAGCATCAGGCATCTATAATAAAGTTGAATTGTTTATTATTTTTTTATTGTCAATTGTAACACTTACATAAAATTCTGAAGCAACTATTTGACGATTCTCACATAGACAATTGTAGTAGAGATGAACTCTACCTTCAATTGCAGCTTTCACCTCTTGTTGCATTGTTGAATCTGCCTTAACCAATGATAGCTCGGTTCGAATCGACGTTATTCGGCAAAAGTGTGTATCGTCTTTTTGGTGGATTAACGTCTATATATATCTGATCTACTATAAATTATTTTATTTTAATCTAATATGTTAATGCAAAAATATTTAGTAAGTTTAAATTTTTATCATTTGATCAACATTTATTCATTAGATCATTTATTTACTCTATTTTGTTTGCTAGCGCGCAATAATTTAATACTCTTACTATACAAAAAGGTGTTAAAGGTTCTTTGTTGATATCCATCTATATATTTCAATGGTTAAAGTAGGCTTTATCTGTTCTGCACACCTTGATTACTATTATTTGGTTGTTTATTCGATGGATATATGTTTTATGGAAATTTAACTAGTTAAGTAATTTAGCTGAATAATAATGTATTTGCGGGTAAAGATTTTCTATTAAAATTTATAACGTTTTTCCTATTATATTTTTAATTCAATAATATAATATTGTGTTCTAGCTTTTATAAAGTATGTTGTAATAGGAAAATAAAAATATTCAATATAAGTTGAAAACTTTATAGACCTACTATTACATAAAATACACATTATATATGGAGAAACTTGATAAAGCCTTATTACTATAGTAATATATAAATAAGTGTAAGAAAAAAAGGCAATTTACTACATTACAGATAACCATATAAAGCTGGTCAATTTTGAATCTTAAACAAAAATAATGTGTCCGCGCATTGTTGTAAACAGAAAAATATTCCAATATATCAAAAGTTTATGGTATTTCTTATTTTTTCAGTAATTTTGCATAAATATACTAAAGATTACTTGTTTTACATTTAATTAAAAGTTTAGATGTTATTAATCAATATAATTACATATCTCTAGTAGATAGTTTGCAATTTTCCAATATACAGAACTGACTATTAATAGTGAATAGTAGCATTATGGCTCATCAGTTAGAATTATTTTATAACAGAATTATTAAAATTCGTTGTTTTTAAAATTTTATATTTAATAATATCATTTAGGATAGTATTTATTCAAAATATGATGTATTTATTTAAAATGTCATTGAATATGATACACTTTTTTCTGGAAATTTATATTAAATATTGGAGGAGAGACAAAAACGAACTGTGTATTGATAATAATGATATTTAGTTAAGTATATAAACATTCTATAAGAGCGTATGTTTAAAAATTACAGCGAATAATAAATATATAATTATTGCTATCATATTGATTCCATTGTGTTTAGTATGAATTGCTAATTTGATATTCTATAAACAAAAAATTTCAGTTATTTCATAACTATCAACAAATTCTTTATGTCAACTACTCTGTCACCATATAAATTAATAAATAAAAATCTGATTAATTCATTTTGATAAAGATTCAATTTGGGTGTTTATAAAAATATTCCCATATACTAATCATTAATATAAATTTACAGTATTTGATTAATATTTCAGTAATAAAATTTTAAAATTTAATATCACACTTTATACACTAACACAACGAGAACAACGTCCATGATGATTATTTCTCGATTGTGATCGTTCCAATTAACTTTACAACAATTATATCAACGTATACATCACGCATGCGTGTAGTGATGTTATTTTGTAAAGATTCAATGAAATAATCTTACTGTATATGATTTTTTAAATTATAAAAAGCAAAAAAATTAATTTATTATTCACTGAAAATTTTATTTTAAAAATGAGAATTATTGTAATCTTTTTGATTTATATAACCATTACTCGTATGAATAGTGAATTAATTTCTTTGCTATATTAAAATTTCAAATCACTATGAGTTACTATTTGTTAGAATAAAATTTTGGTTGTTTTTAGACATTAAGGAATCATTTTATGTTATGAATAATTAAATAAATTTTATAGATAAAAATTTTCATTATTTTTTTATATAAATAATTAATTTAATTACAATATTGCTATTTTATTCATTGAAAGGAGCTTTTAATAAGAAACCAAGGCTACTTTGTGGATAAATATGCTAGTTATGGATGTAGATGCTATTACTAATTTTTAATTTCCATTATTATTTAATAATAATTAAAATTCTTTTATTTTAAATGAAAAGCTAAAAATTAAATTTTATTGATAACTATCATAAAAAAATATCTACAACCTACACCAAGTTATCATTAAGAACAATTTTTATTAATAGTTTCAAGCTTTTGAATATGGTTATAAATGAATGTTTGATTGTTTCTTGTGCTACAATTATTAGGTTAGATATGATAACCCAATTAGTACTTTAATGCTGTTTTATAAGCGAGGATTAAGTACTAGAAGCTGCTCCACTAAGAAATTGAGATAAATCGATTGTTAATCAATAAAATGAAGTCATTAGAAGTTATATGGATCGAAAAAAATAAAAAAAATGAAATAATATTTTATTATATCACTAAGATAACATTCAATATACTCTCTGTTGGCTTAATCGTAATGAATGATCCACAGAACGGAATTAATATGGGTACTTTATATAGAGATTTAAATGTATTAAAAAAATATTTAATGCCTTAAAATATTAATAAAGTTATTTAAGAAGTTGAAATTAAGGAACGATTGATTTTTGAATTTTTTTCATAAAATCCTTAATTATAATATAGTTAAATTAAAAATTAGAGTGCTTTTTGAAAATGCTTAGCATAGTAGCATTAAATTCCAAATTAACATTGTGTTTTTTATTTAGAAAATTGTTTTTAAAATATTTATATCAAAATCACACTCATTACTATGATAAATTATACATGAAGTTAAATATACTACTACAAGTCACGTTTTTATTGTTAGACCGTTTTTCTTGCTTGTAAATTAAGCAGTTATAGATTAAGCTTTAGTCAGTAAAATTTTAAACAGTTAATGTATTAATAAGAAGTCAATTTAACATGGTAAAAATGTAAATACAGAATATGAGAAAGAAAATGAACAAATGGAACATTATAATCAAACTATCCCGAATTAGCAGTCAAATAAACTGAATATCGTTTGAATTCATATAGAACAGTATGATAACGTTAAGGTTATCGGTATTACTAAAAATTAAGGTATGTCAATAGCGTTGTATAAGAAATTGATCACAGATGGTATCAATATTCAAACTAATATGTGTATCATTATTATTTTGTTACTTTAAAAAGCGTAAATGATAGAAAGTAGTGTATAACATATCTTAGAATAATTAATAAAGAAATATTATGCTATAAATTAACAATTATACATTAATAGAATAGCTGGAAATAACCATTGCAAAATAACATTAGAAGATAGCAATATTAAATAAACAGATAATGAAAAAATAAAAAAAAATAAAATTTTTAAAATCAACTTTAACTATTGTTTACACTAGAACTTTAAATGGAGAAATAGAGGCTAGAGTAATGAAAAGTAAAATTAATATCAGATTACCGATAGTTACCCTATGATCACCGAGAAATGTATCGGTGGAAATCGTACTATATATGGTTGATTCTTTTGAATTCTAATTTTAATAAAATATATTGCAAAATATATAGTAAATTGAATAGAAATAAACAAATATATACATGTTTTTTAATTTTTTCAATAAAATCAGATCCAAAAAGTATTATTCGATCACAAAATGATGGACATCGATTACACGAATAGATATTTGTATTGTTGCTGTCACAAGTATAACAATAGCTAGAGAGATGCAAGTTGTAGATTAGAAGCTAAACTTATAGAAAATATCAATTTACGAAGGTAAAAAGTTGATAGGATATTCAAAGTGATCGATTAATAATTTTAGACCTCTTGACTCGGTATCTGCTTTCAAATAGGATTTAATATTGGAAATGGAAGGTAGATAGTGGGGATTAATATGAAAATTTTTTGGTTGACAAATAAGAAAAACCTACAAAGTGAATTATTTTTAAGTGTATCATGTTTAATTTTGCAGCTAAAAGAGGTAAGTATACGTCATTTTTGTTTTTAGCAATGATAGTAGTAGAATTGTTTTCTAAATCATCTTTAAGAGTAATATTATTTGAAAAAAGTTCCTAAAAGTATAAATATTGATTATAAATTGAAACAAAAAGTTGATCAATATATCTATACGTTAGCTAATGTGAAATAGTTGGTTCTAAAATTATAATCACCAGCTATTACATTATTTTCAGAATCAATAGATTGTAGCCTAAAAAATAATGAAATTATTTAATCAAATTTTTTATACACTTATATTACCATTGTAATACATATGATAACTGTTTTTCTCGAAATGTAGAATATACACTGCAATACTACAAAATTAGTTAAAATTTAAATTGTAAGGTCTTCTACACGTATGCTTGTAGTTGTATAATTATTGTTTACTTTATTATCAGAATTATTATTTTTAGTCATTTGGAATGTTAAATCATGTATAAGATGTAAATTTACAAAAGTGAATTCGCTTATTTTTCTATATAGTAACATATAGTAGATTAGAAAAAATTCACTTCAGTTTTTTTACATTGATTGCTGAGTTCCATTTGAATCTAAAATTTTAAGTGTAATGGCTAAAAAACCTTTCCTAGAGTATTTTTTCTAAAATTGAATATTTAAAATTTTTATAATTTAAGTGAAAAAATTCACATTAGGAAATAAATCAATTCCAAATTTGATACGTTTTGCAGGTGTATTTGGTTCATCACTCTCATAATGGAATTTCTATAATAATATGATAGTATTCTTAACAAATTTATAACATTAAATGATACAGGAAAATTTTCAGGTGTACATTTCTTATGTATTTTTTCTATTTTAAAACAAATATAGTAATAACATAAAAAAATGAGTTAAAATTAAATTTTACTATTATAATCATAAAATTCAACAAGTATAGATGATTTCCAAAAAAAAATGCTACACAATGCCTAAAAGAAATTAAAAACTATAAATGTATATTGGTGTAATGGATATGTATACCGTATAAATTGTACTGTCGTCAGCATTCAAGTCAGAAAAAACCATCATATTATCATAAATTTTTGACATTTTTTCTCTTAATCCACTAAAAAAGTTTCTAATTTAATATTAATCATCATTATACACTAACTTTAATAGTCTATCACACTCATTTCTGTCTAATTTATGTTTATGTCCAAACTCTTGCAAATGTAACACAAATAAAACTGAATTTGCTTCTTTTGCAACCTTAACATTAATATTTTACATATAAAGCTATTTTATTTTTTATAAAATTAAATGGTTTACTGAACAAATATGATGTAACCAATTTTTTGATAATTCTTCCTTCTAAATATTAATATTATTATGAAACATGAAATAGGTTTTTCTACAAATAAACCCACAAAATAATAATAAATAGGCTGCGTATTACATATGGAAATAGTGAACCAACATTTGATGTCATAACAGTCAATTCTTGCATTTTATATTCTACAGAACAATATATTTTTTATTGTAATATATTTGATTAATATATATAATAATGGTTGATTATATGATAATCAACTATCTATATATTTTTATTATAACATCTTAATAATTTTTTATTTATTTGTAGTTACCTTTTGTACAAATTCAACTTAATTGTGTTTTAAAATGTAAGAAAACTTTTCTTTTACTGTTATAACTTGACGACCTTATTTTTTATTTGATAATTACTATTGCTACTCTATGTCGATGATCCAAGATCTGTTCCGAAGAACTAATAATTAAGTTTGTTCTATTGATTGATTAAGCAATTCGATGTAATTCAATATTTCATGGATACCCATTAACATTTTTCTATACAAACTACATATGACATTCTATATTTATCATTCAAATTATATTTATATATTTACCAGTTAGTTGTCCATATATATTAACAATAAATTATATCATGTTATCCATATCATAACGTGATTCTTAATTATTCATTTTATTGTGACTTATATAAATAATTATATCATAAAATAGTTGAACTATTTTAACATTAACAAAACACAAAGCTAGACAATATGATTGTGCATGGTAGTAAAATTCACCGACACTATTCCGAATTTTTATATTTTTTAATGACTGACTATTATTGTTTAATTGGTAGATTTCTTTTATACAATAATCACCATAAATATGATTTAAATATTTTTAAAATATAACAATTCCATACGTTTTAGAATTATAAAATTATCATTTTATATTTTTTTAATAAATATAAAGATTATAATATTCAATTAGGTTGGTTTACAAAATTTTCGGTAGGTTTTTTTATGATGTTTTTCTTGTCGTTATTTTTCGAGTTAAGTCGAAACATGGTTGCACCCATAGTCAGATATTCATATTTTTATCATTGTTGACATTTTAATTTTTGTATAATCATATTTAAATTAACTATCACATTATATGTACGTGTTATTAATAATTATCATGATTTTAGAATTTGATTAAATTAGTTATTACTGAAGATATAAATATATAACAAATTTATGTTGCAATATTTTTAGATAAAGGTACTATTTTAAACAATATTAAAGAGGTTTACTTATTTGAAAATGATGTTAAGAAAAATTAAATTGTTATTGCATTCTTTTCAATGGAATCCATTAATATATTCTACATATAGATAGGATAAATTGTAGTGTGATTTTTAGTGTTTGAGTACTTAATTTTCTATCAAGTCATTCATATTAATGTTATAAAACAATTCCAATTATTTTATATATTTAATTATAAAATATAATAAATATGTTAAATTATTATTCAGATTTTGTGTATTGCATTACTATTGAACTTAAACACTAAATGAACCTAATAAATGGTGAAAAATGAAATTGATATACATATAGTAGATATATTTCTGGAAAAAATAAAGCTTTTAATAAATGAATCTTAGTATATCGGTTTGATCTATTCAAAAATCTGTCTACTATTATGCATCTCTATAGTAGGTATATCTTGGTAATAATATTACATTATTATATTCTATAGATCAGTAATATTCTAAATTAATCATAATTATAGGTCTTTGAATGCTTAAATATATAGCTTATGAAATATTAGCCAATATCACAATAAAATTATATCAATTTTCTTCATCTGATGTTAAAGAATTAAATTTTTAACTCAATTTTATTAAATTTTTTATATTAAAGAGCTTATTTTATAAATAGTATTGTAATAAAATTTATTTTTTTGTTAAAATCATCCTTTTTACGGTAAATAGCTTTATTTATTGTATTATAGCAGTAATTGTTAGTGCAAAGATTTATTTTAGCTTAAACTTTATAACATATCACTAATGAAATAACCATAATAGTTTTATTATTTTATTTAATATCTTTAAATAAAAAACATTAGAATATATGCTATGCAAAGTAATATTAGCATTTATTAACTGTACTTTTGAAGAATGAAGTTTCTATTTGATGTTTTATATAAAATGCACTAATTTAAGATGTTATAAAATTTATAATAGTATTAGCTTGAAAAATGAATGAACAAAGCATATTCACTTGTATAATGAATTGATATTAGGTTTATTTATGCAATACTTCTAAAAGGGAACAGTGACATACACATATTTTTTAGAAATGTCATAAATAATTTTATTATTATAAAATCCTTATTTTTTAAAATGTTAATTAATTTCTATTGAAAATTATAGTTTAATAAGCTCTTATATTATTTAGGGTTACCTATTACCGACATTTCAATAACAATAAACCGTTATTTATTCATTCTAGCTAACGATATTTTTTTTATAATAATATGAAGATTGATTTGTTTTTTGTCATAGTCTTACAAATCATTTCAATATTATACGTAAGCGGGGGTAATTGAAATAAAATATGATTAAAAAATTATGATGTAAAAAATAGAACCATCACTAGCATCCTACGATCGAGATGCTGATTCTAATGGTGAAGCACTTACAGGATATACACCGCAAGGTTCAAGGTGGTATATTGAAAAAAGTACCGGAAAATGTAAAGAATTCAATTATCTAGGAAAAGGACTTGATTTTAATAATTTTAAAAGTGAAAATGAATGCGAAGAGCACAGTATATTGTTTCAAATGCATAATTTATATTCATTATCTATTAGAAATGTTCACATTAGAAGAGAAAATTGCTGAATGTGATCGAATCATAACTACTGGAACGGTATTTCAAGAGAAACCACCTGCATCTATTTGTGAGAAAACATACGGTAAAATAAGATATTACTTAAGAAAAGAAAATTTGGACCATTTGGGTGTAACATATACATGCGAAGCGTTTGAATACAAGGGATGCGGAACTACACCTAACAATTTCCATACGTACGATGACTGTTGGAATATATGCATGTGTAAATTACCATTATAATGCAAATTTAAACAATAAATGATCATTTTTTATATACAGTAGTCCAAAAAAATGATTTTAAGCCAATTAAAGAACACTGTAAAGCTGAAATCACTACATTTTCTGATGCTGATGGCTACCAAGGGAATACAGCTGTAATAGCAGATCTCAAATCAGGAAAATGTGTTCATACAACAGTAAGTACAGATCAGTTGTCTAAAAAGGGTGTTTTTAAAAGCTTAACAGCCTGTGTTAATCTATGTTTTGGTAAATAATTCTACATGATATGAATTTAATTATATTTACTTTCAGAGGAAAACCTAGAGTTTAATCCTAAGTGTAAAAATGGGGCTCATCAAGGAAAATGTTCAGGAAAACTTACAACTAGATTTTATTATGATAAATTTTCCCGTAGATGTGTATCGTATATAGCAGAAGAATGTCCTATACATGATAATGAGAACTCTTTTGAAACTATGAATGACTGTATAGGAACATGTCCATCAAGTAAAACTTCCATGTTACTATTTTTTTTATTAATATGAAAATAAATTAAACTAGTAAATGAATTAAATGATAGTTTACATCCAGTCAGAGCAACGAATTTATGCCAACAAGGAGTAGATTTGGGAGAAGGTCAACTATTTCTTACTAGATATTATTACGACGACATGAAAAAGTCCTGTTTACCATTTATATACAAGGGTATTGGTGGTAATGATAATCGGTTTGATAGTGAATTGGAATGTGAAGCTGCATGTACTGGAAAAAAATTATCTTTAAGTTCAGATGAATACTTTATAGAAGATATTCCAGCTGGAACACAAATAGAAAATAGTAATGACAAAAACAATAAAATACCAAGCAACACTACAACGATAGTTGCCCCTACTCAACCTGTTAAACCTAAGCCTTCTGATGATCC
The DNA here is from genome assembly GCA_001407235.2 of Kudoa iwatai. Lineage (NCBI taxonomy): Eukaryota > Metazoa > Cnidaria > Myxozoa > Multivalvulida > Kudoidae > Kudoa > Kudoa iwatai. Next base: position 21,461 of record JRUX01001549.1, read on the forward strand.
TGAACTTCCTGATTACACTAAAGAATATTATTAGCTTTGTTAATGTTACAATGATACCTAATTTTTTACATGATATTATAGATTAGTATATATCCTATCATCAATATAAAAATAAAGTAGTAATTTTTATATTTTTAATTTATAGTCTGTCATTATTTGAATCAAGTTATATTTTTCTGGTTAATTTATAAATAAAAATTAGAATATACCAATTAATATGTTTAAATTCTTAAAAAATTACTTTAAATTTGACTTGCTAATTGTAATTAATTGCTCATAATAACTCAACATATGATAAAATTTAATGGTATCACCACGGCTCTTGATACTTTAAATTATGCTAGAACAAATATAATTATAAAATATTGTTAAACTTTCTAAATAAAGTTAAATTTAAATCATATCAACAAAATATTGTCATATAACATTGTTAAATTGTAGAAATAAGTATATACAGCTTTATTTTTGAAATGACACATAAACGAACATTTGAAAATGAAATCATTAAAAAATAGAGTAATTATTTAATAATAAAAAGAAATAGCTAATGTTTTTATATATTTATTAGCACAAATTTGTATAGCATTACACAAATACTCCATTAATTAAATATTTAAGGATAAAAATAATAAAAATGTAAAAAATTAATAGCCATTGAACTATTTTAATGTAATTTTATAGTAAAAATGTAAAGAATACATCACAATTTAAATTTTAACAATAAATTTTTTGGACGACTGAGAAAAAATCTCAAAAATAATTCTTTATAATAATTAAGAATAACTTTTATATATTAAATAAATATAAAAAGCTGTAAAAAATCACATTAATAATGAAATTAGCAAGATATTTAATGATACAATCCATGTAACAATATATAGTATAATAGATTTATAAAAATTTGATTTAACTAGGAAGAAAGAACTATTAATAAAAATATTTTTTATAGATAAAGATATACGTTTTGTAATCCTTGATGAATTGAAAGTGTTTAAATTATTAAGTATAATGCTTTAAATACACTATAAAATAAGAAACTTCTAGTTATAACAAAAGGAAAATAAATTATAAAAAATAGCGACTGAAACCTCACATTACCAGCTATTACTTAAGCATGCGCACTAAAGCTATTGGTATTGCGGATAGTTTATTTCCATTCCATTGTTTGATAACAAAAAAATATCTCTTAAAATTAAGTATTGAAAATAGTAAATATTTTAATAGTACACTGAACATTTGATGTTAAGGCAATCTTATTTTCTAGCAGATTACACATTTACATATGAGAAGTCTCTACATCTAAGTAAACTGTTAAATTAATACATAAATATAAATAAGTTTTTGAAACAGTTTTATTATTTTGTTTTTTAATGGTATGAAATAATAAAAGTAACACTCTAAAGAACAAAGTTTAGAATATAACAATAACAACTTTTAACAACTGTTATTTGCGCACGCAGGCCAAACGTAGCGATATTGAGTGACGCGTTCACTTGGTCGTTGTTGCAATCATCACAAGTTTGGATGGGTATTGAAGCTGATATTGACAGTGTATTGAGTGTAGCAAGAGATCAATCTAAAAAGTCACACAGAAGAGGTTATTTTTTACTAATATATTCACAAATTAAATATGTAGTATAGATTCTAGGGAAAGAAGAGGAGACTCTAGATCACGTAGTCGATCTAGAGAAAGAGATCGTGATCGATCAAGAAATAGTGAGCGACGCCCAAGAAGACGCAGTAGAGAAGAACGTGATAGTCACCATCGGAGAACCTCAAAAGAGCGATCATCAAGAGCTCCCCCTTCACGATATATAAATAGAGATTATCCATTTGAGCGTATTCTCAGAGTATCACCTGAAAGGTAATTTTAATTTGCATGGGTATACAACTGAAAATGATACCATTACAATATAGAGAAACTGCATGGGATTGCCCACCAATAGGATATGAACACATGACAACTACAGAATTTAAAGAATTAAGATGTAATATTGATTAAATTTTTTATAAATAATACTTTATATAATTTTGATTAAAAGCGAGTGGTGCTCTTCCTTTGATGCAACCAAATGAAGTTAGTGGTAGCAATGTTTTTCAAAGATTATGCGTCTCTAATCTTACTGATGATTGTACTGAGGTATGAAATGAATGTTTTGTAAAATATAATGAAAAAATAAATGTTTATTTCACATAACATTTTTATATAAAATAATTTAGGAAAGTATACAGACATTTTTTAATGAAAATATGACAAAAGCAAAACTTATTATTCATCCTGGAGATTGTTGTATAGCTGTTCAATTGAATTCTAATAAAAGCTACGCTTTGCTACACGTATTATATTATATTTAAAATAAATCATCAATGTTTAACAGCAAAAAATAATGTAGTTTCGTTCACAAGAAGAAACTAATAATGCATTAATATTTGATGGTGCTTTATTAAACGTATTTATTTAGTACATTGATATGATAATCAATTGATAATTTAAGGGTTTACCATTGTCTGTTAGAAGACCAAAAGATTATATTCCTCCTGTTGGAATGATTCACCGTACAATATATAAATTCATTTTATTGTTTTTATTAATGTTTTAATTTAGAGGGATCAGGTATATCATGAATTTTGTTTAATAAGAAAATAAGTTACCAATATAAACATAATTATAAATTCGTACTAATAATCATAGGTGCTATGACTGGTATGCTAGCGGATTCATTAAATAAATTATTTATCGCATGCCTTCCAACGTATTTGGATGATGAACAGGTGATTTTACTATACTATAATGAATAGTATTTAATTATTAAAATCGAATAATAATAATAATAACATTTAAGATAAGTTGAATAGTTTTAACTGTATTTATATAGGTGAAAGAATTGTTACAAGCTTTTGGAGAGTTAAAAGCGTTCAATCTTGTTAAAGATGGTATAACAGGAATATCAAAAGGATATGCATTTTGTGAATATATTGATCCAGCTGTAACTGATCTCGTAAATAGTTTTATTTTGTTACATTATTTCTGTTAATAATACTTTTTCATATAGGCTATTGCTGGTCTTCATCAAATGCAAGTTGGTGAAAAACGTTTAGTTGTTCAAAGAGCTGTTCTTGGAGCTAAAAATTCTTTGCATGTAATTTTATCTACTAAAAACTTTTTTTTTAACTTTAAAAAAATAGTATAATGCATTTATGATGTCTCAATTACAAGTACCAGGTATTGATACTACTAAAATTGGAGCAACACAAGAAGCTGAGGCAACCCGTGTTGTTTGTCTTATGAATATGGTTACAATTGATGATCTTCAAAATGACGAAGAATATGAAGAAATTTATGATGATATCAAAACTGAGTGCTCTAAGTTTGGTAATATTGTATCTATGGTAATACCTCGACCTGATAAAGACAAAGAAACTCCGGGTTTAGAAAAAGTATGTATTTTTTATTTAATAAAGTATTATATTATTTAAATAATTTTTTAAGGTGTTTATCGAATATGATTCTTTAGAAAGTGCCAGATCTGCTTATAGTGCATTGGCTGGTAGAAAATTCTCCGGTAGAATTGTTATCACGTCTTTCTTTGATGAAAATAAATACTTTAATAAAGACTACTAATCGAATTATCTACATGCTAAATGTCAACTTTACGAATTAGTTTTACGTGTGTTATATATTATTACTTTTTTTTTATAAAAAAATGTTTAAAAAAGAATAACAGTTGTATAATCTTGAAATTATTTAAATATGGAGAAAGCAATTAGTGTGAAATAGAATTGCGCAAGCGTGTTAGCACACCTGGTGTGGTTGTATTCAAAATAATTGAATAGATTAATGCACAAAACGTTTAAGACAAACTTCCCCATATTTATGCAATTAAAATGTCTAAACATTAATTCTCATATATATGAATTAAAAATCATTGTATTTTTTTTATAGATTTCATAGGTTATCAGATAATTTATCTCTAGATCAAATTCTAGCCATGACAAACTAATAAATATTATTCACATATTTTAGATAATAGAAAAAAAATTAATTTATTTTTATATTATGATTTTAGAGAAATAATTTTTTTTATATAAATTCTGTGTAGTTTGAACATACAACATCGAGATCGAGTGGTAATGAGTGGTTACGACAGGTGTCGACATCGACAAAATAATTGCATCGACAGTTTTTCCCTCATTCTACTAATGGCTGAGGAGATATATAAAAAAATGCTTATAGTGATTTTTAAAATAAACATAATTAATATGTATGTAATTTTTGTATAAAATAATAAAGGCAAACATTTGTACATTAGAAAATGAATCCCTGTTGACAGAAACTGAGATAGAAAAGCTACTTGACTGGAATAATGTAACTTTTATTGATTTCATTAATATAGAATAGTTAATAATCAATTAAAAAAAGTTTTCAACCCAAAAAATCCATATCCAAAACATCATTTCTCAATATACAGAAAATAACATTGATGAAAATATAGTGAAATTCTATTTTATAATATAAGTTGTTTATTTTGTATTATTTAAGGAATGTATATCAAAATATTTGATAAATTTATGTCATAGTTACAATCTGAATATATATTCTGACTATAATGATAAAATTACTATTGTAAATCATATTTATTTGTCAATAACGTTACCTAATACTAACTTTTGTGTATAGATAATAAATGCTGTGTTAACAGAATGTGATAAGAGACTATGTAAAATGGAAAATAATAAAATATTATCATTTCCAGCAATGTTGCCTTTTATTGATGTATCTAGCTATTAAATCTATTTTATTTCAGTATGTTGATTGTGTATATAGATTTTTACTGATTACACTATGAAAATAATTCTTTTAAAAGTGGTCTCATGTATATGAAATATTTATTACATATAAACAAATAAATTAGATTATATATTTGATAATATAATGTTAATATAGTAAAAGCAAAAATATTAATGTCAACTATTATTGTAAAAAATTGTTTGGTAATAGTTTACAATCTATTTCATCATATTTAATTGGAAGTATAGTATGAGAAAAATTGTTTATACAATAGTATACAGTCAACTATGAATAAGACATCATACAGCTCAGTCATTGAACATGTAGTTACTACTATATTCAAAATATAAATTTTTAATATTTATATTTAAATAAATTGACATTGTTTATCATTTATAATTAAAATAAATAAATTAGTTGATGGATCGAAGTGATATATCGTTTGAAGATGCTGATTATAATATGTGGAATACACTAAAATATCTATTTTTTGTGTATATTCTATTTCATTATTCTTCTTGGTTGTCTCATACTCCACTAGTAAGTTGTTATTATGATGATATTTAAATTTAAGAAGATTGTTTATTAATTATAACTAAATATACAGTAAAAATATTTAATAAATTTATTTTCAAATCAATTTTAAATTATTAAACAGCACAACTATATTTTTTTAAGATTCAATGGGAAAACTGTTGGAATGAGGTGCTTTTTTGGGTAATTGATCTCATTAATAACTTATTTTCTGATATAATTTATATTAGAAGTGTTTAAATTTTATCGATGAATTAATCAATCATAAAATATTGTATTACATCATTTTCTAGTTTTCCATTGTTTTTACTATGATATTTATAGGAGATTTCGTTGTCAATATGAAAAGTATCAATCATCCATGCTATCTCTAAGAAAATTAAAAAATTTGGTAATATACTATTCAAATAGTTGTCTACTAAGTTCCATTTTATCAATCATTTAACAATATTGTTTTCACATACTATTTTATTCATATAGATAACATTTACATCTGAAAGCTATCCATCAGTTAAATGGTTATTTATAACAAAAGAAAATGATAAGAGTTTTCTAATTAAAAACTATATTTAGTGATAATGATGGACCTATATTCTTATTTTTGGCACAAGCATTCACTTGTAGAAATCTATTAGAAAATACATACTTTTTAGGTGATAAAACAGTTGCCAATACACGCAATGTAATAACATTAGTAAAAATGAATATATATTTATTTATTTATTATTTAAAATAATTATATTTACATTTATTTTTATTTAAATGATAAAAAAATTCTACTTCTGTAAACTTCTAACAAAATCATAACCATATTTTAATATCTCAACAAAAATATTTTAATTACTCTAAATTGATATAAATTTAGAGTAGTAAACATTATACATCAACACCATCATTTATCAATCCTTCAGATTATAATAATCCAAACAACAATCTTTGTGATAAAATCTGTATTTCATATGAATTATTGTATCTTTGTTGTTAATGTTATCTAGTTTGGATTAATTACAATCAATATCCTGATATTGTTTCATTATTGCTCAATTATGGTTTTGTAGTTTTATCTAATATGACTAGTAACGTGACTAAGTAACCGTTAATATATTCTTTATATTTTGTTAATTAGCGGAAAATGAACTGTATTCACTAGAATTAATTTTAAAGCTATTAAAATATATTACTATGGTAATAGTTATTATCAATTAGCATATATCATTAACCTAATTATAGAATAGAAGATCATGCCAACTTATCCATGAATATATCAGTGATAGTATAGTAGTGTATAGAGCTGTAATTAATTTTATTTATTTATGAAATAAATAAATAAATAAGTTATGATTTATATAGATTAAAAATTCTCAAAAAGGTCTTTTAAATGATAATATTATTAAACCAAATTACTTGGTCTATTATGTAATTGGTATGGCAAACTATTTATTCGTACGATCACGTGATTTAAAAACAATGCACATATAGAATTGGTCAAATCTTTTATTGGTGGATATCTACGTAGAAAAATACCTTTATATTTGTTTAGGTTATTGATATATAAATAAATAAAATAAATTGATATATTATTTAGTGAATGTTTGCTAATATTAAAAAACTGTTTTCTTTACCAAGTACAAACACATACACGACGTCACAATACCAACTATGTTATGTTGTGGACCTTACTTTTTTCACTTTTAAACTTTGTCTGTTCAAAAACTATTTTTGTAGACAATGTAGAAAAGGATGATATTAGTATGGCAATGGATGTTGTAATTGATGTAAGTGAAGATTGAGTATAAGAATTGCGTGACATTTTATAGTGTATCCTTATATATATATATTAATAATTTTTATATTAAATTATTTTTTTATATATAAAGTTGTTCTATAAATATTTAGATTGATTGATTGATTGATTGATTGAATGAATGAATGGTTTATATATAAAAAATAGTTTTTTAATGACCTATTTTTTATTAAATAATGTTATTGTTATTTAATTTTTTAATAATAGCGATTTAGTTATTAATATTATGTTTATTTAAAATCTTGTTCGGATATCCATTTTTTTTATATTTAGATTGTGGATATTTTTGACCTATTTATTGTGTGTGGTGATGATCTACTAGAAGGACCTGGCTCATATGATAGACTATACTATGAAATCATTCGCAATCAAGAACTTTTACTTGAATTGAGCAATCGTTTGATTGATCTTAACAATAATTATTTTTTAACTAAAACATCATTATGTGAACTTAGATACAATGATCTAGCTAGATCAGTCAACAATTTCAAGTAGTTTTTCTATTTATTCGATATTGGCCCAATTGTTTACAATTAGTTAATTTTTGAATTAAACTATCAATTTTATTGTATTTGTTATATTTTAATATTTTATTTTAGAGCTATTATACAACATTTTATTCCAATTATATCGGAGACGTGTACCACCAAAAAACTCGGCTGTGTCGATGAATCAGAAGTAACTTATATTTTTCTTTGCAAAAATCTGCATATTGTTAATTTTCATTTCATTTAAATATTAAAATTTGTAATACTATTTTACAATTTTTTTTTGAAATATTAAAAAAAGGTTAAAACTTATTAATAGTATTATTTTTTTTAGATTTATGTTTTATTTTAAATACGCTAATAAAAATATAATTGCATTATTCATTAAAGCAATTTAAACTTTCGTTTAATATTTTGAACTATTTTAATTAAAATTATTTACTAATATTTTCTGTCGATAACGATGATCAATATCAACTACAATATCATTTTTTACATTAATTAGTTGCTTTAATACAATTTTTGATTCTATTAATGTTTTTTATATTTCCTATTCTATAATAAAATTGGATTTAAATATTTATTTATAAATTCTTTTAATATAGTTAAAGTATGCTAGATTTTATCTTCTATTTTTAGAATCATTTAGCAATAAAAATACCACTTTTCTGTTAAATTACTAATTAATGTTGATTTAATTTGTGATATTTATATATCTATACTATAGCGCTATAAGTCATAAGTTGAAATGTTTAATATATATAATCAAATCCGCATGTATGATAATGAGTGTGTATTTTGTAAAAAGAAAATATTTTTATAAATTTTATTTTAGTTACTTGATCTTATTGTTAATAACTATGGGGACCTAAATTTACATGTATCTGCAAAAATTCATGCTCCATTAGAAACAATACCAACAATTGAATTCACTCGAAATCAGGTATAATACATTGTACATATGTGAATAACTTTTATCTTTAATAATAATGATTAATATTATTGTTATGCTATTGATACTAGCCACATTATATTTAGATTGATACACTAACTTCGAATACTCGTACTCACATTGACAATATTCAAATTATTATTGAAAGTGCCAACATAGAAAAATAAATTTTTTACTTTTATATTTTATTTAAATTAAAAACACATTTATAAATAATAGAAAAAAATATGTTTATACAGTTTCTAGCAATTGGGATTGATTAGCGTAACATAAAGATATTAAGGATGATTATCTTTGAATGTTTTTATGAGAATCAATTATTGTTGATCTTCTTAGTTATGTATTAACATATATTAGTTGATATCATTGTTTGTTTTTGAATTTTTCACATTGCCACTACTATTAATAGTAGTATTGTTGGTGGCACTCAATGGAGATAATGAACTAGTGGCAGTAACAGGTGGAGATTTTGTATTGGATTGTTGTCCATTTTGATGGTGTGAATTGGTCTAAAAAATATATTTCAATAGATAGTAATATTGAAAGTAAAAAAAACATTACAGCCTCATGAAGAAACTCAGCATATACATCAAGACTTTCAAAAAGTTGAAAATCAAGAGTAGTTTCAATTTTTTCCATACGCCATCTGTACACATTAAATAACCAAAAGACATCTGTTACCAAGGATGATGAGGATGTATCAGAATTGATTAATTGGGAGTAAGATTTATATTGCTCATTGGTTAAAGTAATCCATTGACGTTTGACCAAATGATAACGCCAACCACGACGATGGAGATGATATGCAGCTAACATTTGAAGTCCATCACCAACATGTGCATAATACAAAAATAGTAAAATTTCATCACTATATTTATCACATGTAAACGAACGTTTTTCATGACACTTAGCCAACGTGAGATAATCCAATGGAACGGGATAATCATCTAAATGTTTTCTAACACGATATAGGACAGTCATAGGGCAACTTTCCAACAATGGAAGTATATACGTAGCAAGTGAATCACTATAAAATGTAAGGTTATTAATTAAATTAAGTTGAATACTATTTAATCAATGTCTGTTTATATTATCAAATAAATAACATACCTTTCTTTGGTTGCATAATGAATAACATTAGGTGAAATATCTACGGACCTATTCAAATTTAATATAAATTTAGAATCACTCAATAGTGGATTTAGAATAGTGAAAACCCATAGATATTGTAATAGCTAAAATATAATTCATAAAACGTTTTAAGAAAATTAAGATTTAGCGATATGAGAGAATATTTAATAATTTTATGGTAATGAACTTTTTAATCAGATGATTATTATTAAAGGCTAAATTGTGAACTAATAATAAATGTATGCTTAATGTTATAAACGACAATAGACAACCAAAAGTACAGGATAATGAAAATTGCTACAAATTTATAGGATGGAGCATATAACA